>JAFBJU010001433.1:2753386-2965210 GCA_016785305.1 Colistium nudipinnis
CTCTCTCTCTCTCTCTCTCTCTCTCTCTCTCTCTCTCTCTCTCTCTCTCTCTCTCTCTCTCTCTCTCTCTCTCTCTCTCTCTCTCTCTCCCTCCTCTTCCCTCTGCAATAACAGTGCTGACCTAGTTTCTGCCTGTTCAGGGCTGCCTGTGGAATTTTACAGCGGCCTGCCTTCCTGGCTGCTTTGCTGCTTGAAAACGCAGGCAGAAAAGCATGACTGAGGATTTTTTTTATTTCTCGTCGCATCATTATGCCCTTATACTTTCTTCTGGTCTTTGGCCCAATCTGCAGGCCCAAACAAATGGAGACATTTGTACATAAGTAACAACGGCAAATTGCCCATTGCGTACAAATCTGCGGGTATTTAATGTATGGAGAAATTGTTGGACTGCATCCGCCACCGGTGGCAGTTGAATTAAAATGGAAATGAGAATTGCCTGTCGCTCATCCTCTGCAGCTGAGCCGAGATTGTACCGGATGCAGAGGGCAGAGAAATCCTGTGCACACACATGCAATCTCCTCCCCCCCCCCCTTCCGCCCCCTTCCACATTTGCCTTCACAAATAAATGGTTCGAGTCAGGCCTGGCAAATACTGGCCACTGCCGGGAATGGCTAACTATGCCCTTGCCCTAATAGCGGGAGTGTGGGACTATTTTTACGCGTGTTGGGGCCACGAATCCGAGTGAACACTCTATTCAGAGGGAATCTTGATTAAATCTGAGCGCCTTCCAATTAGGCATAGGGAATGTTGTGTCACAGCCGAGAGAGATGGATCTCTGGAATGCCTTTCCGAAAGGCTTGGCTGTGGCACGCTGAAATCTAAACCAGCACTGCCGCAGATTCATTCCTTCCCCCTACCCTCTCCCTCTTTTCACTCACCATTCCTGGCCGAGCTGTCGGAGTTCAGCATTGCTAGGGCATTCAGTTTTTCTGAGCCCTTTTTTCTCTCAAGCGTTCCGCCAGTGCCATGGGGGCTTCTTCAAAAGCTTTGGGTGCTGTGTTCATTTTTGCTTTATGTTAATGTGAACGGACGTGCGATGCACTTTCCGTAGTATGTTTATGGTATGCTAATGTATTCTTTTTCACTTCTCTTTCAGATTTCGGGGGCTGGTCATGGTGTCCGGTGAAAAGCTATGGGACCCCCTCCAAGCGGGCCTTATTCAGTCACCTCTGAGTGAGCAGCACCTGGCTACTCCCCCCTGCAACCTCCCACCTACCGCAACAGAGGACGCCACGTGCCACCAAAGTCAGCGGCCGATACGTTTGTCTTCCCTGCCCCTGTCATTAGTTGTTTTGGACACCGCCTCACCCCCACACCCACCTGTCGGTTTGTACTGCTCCAGAGAAATCAAAGGGCTACACAATTGTGTGCGGTCTCGTGGCACGGCCTCTCAGCCTGAGGCGGAGGAAGAGGAAACTGAGCAGTTGGAGATGAAGGGTAAAAGGCATGGAGGCCGGGGAGAATCCATGATGGAGGACAGGCTGGAGGATATGACCGATGGACCTAAGAATGCAAAAATCACCCTAAGTTTTCCACTCAGTGCCGCCCCTCTCCCGGCCTCTCTGACATCTCCAAACCACTGTCGGAGCTCCTCCTCGTCCTCCCCCTCCCCCCACCGCCGGCGTCCATCCTCCAAGAGCTCAGATGAGGGGTCACTGTGGAAACTGGACGCTACCATGGACGTAAAGCACAGACCTTTTAAGCCCCCGAGGCACGACAGCTCTCCGTCCTCTTCGCCCTCCTCCTCCTCGTCTCCCATGACTGTTCATGCACTCATCAGGAAGGACATAAAATCCCCGCCTCCTCTGAAGTGCGCCAAACTCAATCCCGAGACTCCGTTTCCGAGGTCGCCCCCGAGATCAGCCAGCGGGTCTTTTGGGGGCTGTTACGGGGTCGATGGATGGGATGACAAGCACAGGGTTGCCAACGGCACAGCCTCGCCCTCTCAAACTGCCCAGATCCTCTTCAGTCTGGGCACATCGGCCTATCAGAGGGGCGGGGATGCGGAGCGGAGAGAAAAAATAACAGGAAGACCAGCGGGGAAAATAGGAAGCCCTCATGGACCAAGCCTTCATCCACCCACCCTCCACCTGCCTCCCCCCTTGCCACCGCCTCCTCCTCCCCCATCCGAGGGCCTCACTGCGCCCCCACACTCGTCTTCATATTCTCCGACGGACAGCCTGAAGCCCGAGCTGATTTGTGGGGTGTGCCACCGACTCTTCAGCTCGGCCTCCTCCCTCACAGTCCACATGCGGCTGCATCGTGGCAGCCGTGCCCTCAGTTGCCGCTGCTGTGGCAAAGTCTTCATCCACAGCAAGCGGCTGCAGTCCCACGAGGCCTCCTGCAAGGTGCCGGGCCTACCCACCGACAGACTGGGCCCTCCTTCCCTCACTGTGCAGCCAAAGGAGGAGCCGCTGGAGGAGGGTGAGGTGAGAGTGGAGGGGGGAGTGATTGTGGCAGGAACAGACATCAGCAAGGTGCGGCAAGGGAAGAAGGCACGAAGCCTCCTGGCGCGTATCCAAGGTGATGATGCAGCAGCCGCAGAGTTACTGGCGGGTGATGAGAACCATTTTGTGAAGGTGGTGGACGGCAATGTCATCTACTTCTGCTCCGTGTGTGAGCGCTCCTACATGACCCTGTCCAGCCTGAAGCGCCACTCCAACGTGCACTCCTGGCGCCGCAAATATCCATGCCATTACTGCGACAAAGTCTTTGCCCTGGCCGAGTACCGCACCAAGCACGAGGTGTGGCACACGGGAGAGCGGCGCTATCAGTGCATCTTCTGCTGGGACGCCTTTGCCACCTACTACAATCTGAAAACGCACCAGAAAACCATCCATGGCATCAACCCCAGCCTCATCTCCAGTGAAAAGACCGCTAACGGGGGCTACAAGCAGAAAGCCAACGCCCTCAAACTCTACCGCCTTCTCCCCATGCGCTCACAGAAGAGACCGTACAAGACGTACAGTGACGGTTTGCATAATGGCCTGCTGCTGTCACCGAACGAAACCCCGCCCCTCTCCCTGTCCGACCTGGGCTGCGCTCTGGGCGCCGAGGACCTGCAGAGCTTCATCAGTGGAGCCCACCCTCAGAGTGTCAAGCCTGACCCAGATGCCTTCCCAGATGAGTTCCCGGTATCTGTGGCTGCAGAACACCGGGCCCTCTGCGCACTGACACCCCTCCCCCAAGCGGACATGTCCCAAGTTAGAAAACACGAGAGCGAGGCCCTGCAGTCGGAGCAGGGGAGAGGCAGTGGCAGCTTCAAAGTCTCCAGTAGCAACAAAACCAAAACCCCCAAGGCCAGCAAAGGCACAGAAGCGAGCATGCCGTCTGTGATCACATACGGACACTCCAAACCCTCCGTCATAGTTCACGGAACAGCAGTGTCATCCTCCGTCATTGTGCACAGCAACCAGGTCGTCTCTGGCAGCGAGAAAAGCCCCATCAGCAGCCCATCCCCTGAAGCCAGCAACAGAGGCAGCCCCAGGCCCATCAAAAAGCAAAGGGACAGTGCAGATAACTACAGGAAGAGATCAAGAGACAGCTCGGATGCCACAGAGGAGGGTTCCAGAGGAGGACGGGAGGCAGAGAGCGGCAGATGGTTTCACAAAGCACGCAAGTCCCACAGCAAGAGCGAGGCCTCCAACTCGAAGCAGCCGCCAGCATCGGCGGGGTCACAGGTCAAAGAGGCGGGGCCACTGTGCCAGATCACCGTACGCATCGGCGAGGAGGCCATAGTGAAGCGCAGCATCTCTGAGACGGACCTCAGGAGGGACAAGAGCCTCTCTCCCCCCAAAACCAAGCGGAGCGAAACGTCCTCCCCGCCCGACGCCAAGGATCCACGCCACTCGCACTCGCACCACCATCACCACAAACACCGCCTGCACCGCAGAGCCAGCGTGGAGCCAGAGGGCGATAAAGACGGAGCCCAGGGTGAGGGGGAGGTCAGGAAAAAGGGTTCCAAATCCTCCGATGGAGTGAGGGAGTATTACTTCCGCAAGGAGGTGCGGGAACAGGAGAGTGACAACGACATGGAGGACGACTTGTGGCGGCCTTACTACTCCTACAAGCCCAAGAGGAAGGCCCAGGCCCATCTGCAGAGGGTCAAGAGCTGGCAGAGGAAACTCAAATTCAAGCGCTCCATCCGGCTGAAGAGGAGGGCGGAGAGGCTCAAGAACCACGTCGGCAGAGAAACGGATAGATCGCAGGATGAGGAGGAGGAGGAGGAGGAGGAGGGCGCGAAGGCGGACGAGCCCCCAAAACTCCGAGTGAAAGGAGAGGGCAAAAAGAACGAGTGTTTCTCTGCTCCTCCAAAGGAGAAGAGCAAAGACGCAGAGGAACAGGTGAAGGAGGATTCCCACAGGGTTTCCACCAGCCCTCTGCGCTCTGCCAAGCCTCCTCCCTCTACCTCAGGGGCTCCCGTGGGAATAAAGAGGCGGCCCTGGACCAACGGGAACGCGGCGGAGTGCGGTACGTGTGGCCGCTGGTTCTCCAGCCCCCGCAAGAGAGACAAACACGAGCTGAGCCACCTGCTGGAGTTTGTGTGCCTCTTCTGCCGAGCCACCTTCCCCTCCAGGGACAAGTTGGAGGACCACCAGAGAGCCCAGCATCCCCGGCCCACCGAGGCGCCCCCCGCCCCGCCCAAAGCGCCCCCCGGCGAACAAGCCGAAGGGCTGGTCGTCAAAGCCGTGCCGGAGATTGTAAAGTGTGATGAGGAGAAGGGGGGGCAGGGGGGCTCGGCGGCCAGTCATTCCAGTCCGAGTCGCCTCAGCCGGAGAGCGTTATCGCGCCACACCTGTCCACAGTGTCACAAGGTGTGCAAGACATCGTCGGCGCTAACTCGCCATATCCGACGCCACGAGCTGAGCAGCTCGCCAGAGAGGGGGAGTGAAGATACTAAGGCCGCGGAGCCCAAACCAAGAGAGACACTTTTAAGTGACGTCGGCAGAGACCCGGAGAGCGAAAAAGCACAGGTTCCCGGCGCCCTCTCCGTCTCCGTTATCAGCTACTCATCACCGGACCCGCCTGGCAGCGGCGACTGTTTGTCATCACAGCAGCACGAGGACCACCTCAGCGGAGTCTCAGCCGCGCGTCAGGCAGCGCACTCCAGAGACACGCCCCGACCCACGGGGCTCACACATCCGGCCCCGGCGAGACAGCCCAGCCCACGGGCTGCAGACCCTCCGCTAAAAGGTCCAATGAACATCACGCCCACTGAACCTGAATTCACACCCGCCGCGCCCTCTGCTCTCCAGAGCGTGCTCGTCATGAATGGAGCTGAATGTTTGGACTATCGCACTCACAGTAAAAAGAGCCTGGACGGCCAGATCCACAGAATACCCAGCCCTGTGCACGCCGCGGCATCCACCGACACCTCTCCGAATGTGCCCTTGACGTCACAGACCAGAATAACCACTGCCGCTGCTGCGCCTGTTTCCATGACGACAGCTCCCGGCTCTGAGGGCGGATTCATGAAACAGGACGGGGTCATTATTCACAGGGAGAGGCAGTGTGGGAGTGGCGTGTTTCTGCACACGGGTTACGAGGAGCCGCCCCTGGTCCGGGGTCTCCGGGTCCGCTCGCTGTCCAGGAGTCCCTCTCCCACCGAGGCACAAGACCTCACCATGTCCTCCATACTGGCTCGAGAGAGGGAGCTGGAGAGACAGAGAGAGAAAGAGAGACAGAGGGGAAGGGAGAGAGAGAGAGAGATGGAGAGGGCCCAGCAGATGAGTAGAGTGACTCATGCTCCAGAGGAACAAATGGCCCTGCTGGTCCCCAAAGAGGAGCCCTTGAGTCCTGTGCCGTCCCCTCAGCATATTCCCACTCAAACCACTATGAACAGCCCCTCCTCCCACAGGCACCCTCCCAGGTCCCCGTGTCGCTCCCCCTCCACCCTCGGACTGTTGGCTCAAGCCGGCCGCCAGCTCCACTCGGGCTCGCAGGGACTCGACCGGCTCCCACTGCCTGCCGGAGCAGCTGGTGCCGCTGACCGTCCCTCCGCCCACGCCCTGCTGCTCCCCCGAGCCCCTCCGCCACCTGAGCCTCAGCACCACGACGCCGCCGTCTCTTCCAGAGACTCCCAGCAGCGGGAGGCCACCCCGGTGGGCTACTCCTCCCAGGATTATCCCCTTCCCCTCATCGTCCCGGACGGCTACCGCTCTGCCAAGAAGCAGGAGGAAAGCCTGCTCATGTCCTCCTATCCTGCTGGAGCTCTTCCCTTCGGCCCACTGGGGAAAGTGATGGTCCCTAATGGCGGGGACCTTTCCAAGCTGCCATTTTATCCGGACCCTTACCAGCTGCTCTACGGGCCCCAGCTGCTGGCCTACCCCTACAACTTAGCGGCTCTTCCCGTGGCTCTGAATATGATGGCCCCTGGGGGAGATAAGGTGGAGCCTCTGCCTTTCCTTCCAGCCATCTTCAACTACGCCGCCGGGCCCTACATGGGCGCGGCCCCCCACCCCCTCGTGGCGAACCCCGGCCTGTACGGCAGCGGCAGCGGCAAGAAGCAACGGGACGGCGGCGGCAGCAAACCTTAGGACAACGGAAGCACTATTAGGAATATACTCCAAAGGGGACGGCCTGGCCTGGTTAGGATGTGTGGGAGGGGTGCGTGCTCACTGGGTCACAGTACCCCTGCCTCTCTTTTATCCAGTAGAGATCAGAGCTAGGCATTAAAATGGGTGTGAAGGGAGGAGGAGGAGGAGCGAAGAACGAGGGAGGCCGATAATCTAGTGACAGTGTATCATCACTCCCCTCTCTTTACTCCTGCTCACCTTTTCTCTGCGTCACTCCTGTTCTGCTGTAGTGCGTCATAGATCTAGAGCTTGATAAATCTTCCTCTCTGACTCATTATATTATCTACAATATAAGAATAAGAACTGCTAACGGGGTGTGTGTGTGTGTGCGCGCGTGTGTGTGTTGTGTGTCCAAAAAAAAGTAGTTCAGTCCGCTTCCCTTTATAGTCGCAGAGAAAACGAGGATAAACACTCCCCGGGGTAGGCTCGTGTGGGCGACCATGAGTGAGAATGGGAACGCAGGGCCGTCCTGCTGTGAGGCGAAAGTTGTATATGAGCATGTACGTGCACATGTATGTCGGGAGTTGTGCATGCAGAGGTGGGCTTAAGCAGGTATTGTCGCGTATGTGCGAAAGTCTGTGTGTGTGTGTGCGCGCGCGTGCGTGTGTGTGAGTGGAGTACGTGCATGAATGGCTAGATCATTCCGTGTCCGACGCACACAGCATTCCGACTCTGGTCGGAATAGCTACTGTAGGCCAATGTATAGAAGTGCATTTAGAAGTCCTCATATCCAAATCATTTAAGAAGTCCATTCTGTGGCTGGACGCGAGACGACGACAGTGACGGATCATCTGAGCACGTCTCAACTAACCATGTTACTTTGTGGCCGGATGACACTGTAGGATCTGGATAGCATTCACCATAGTTTGTACCTTATGTGCACAAAATAGAAAAGTAATGGTCGCTTCACAGAAAGGGGACACTTGTAGCTGCTTTTGGATATGTAGCTGGCCACTGGGTAGGAATTGAAGGCTGGTAGACCATTGCACTTCCTTTTTTCATCTCATTTCCTTCACACACAAAAATAAATAAGGAAAAGAATAGAAACCAGTCAGCCTTCACCTTGCGTAGCTTTTGCCTCCTCCGTTCAGAGAGGCAAAAGGCCCCCCCCTCCGCTTTTCCGAAGCCAGGGACAAGAATGATCGCAAGGCAGGAAAAAAAAAAAAAAAAAGGACGAAAAATGGATTCAGGGTATTGAGTTATTTTCTGGATAGGAAAAAGAAATATATGGGCACAAAACTGTTGGACTCAGAGTCAGAAGGCCCCACCGAAGTGATGCGGGGACGAAAAACCGTGTTCCACCTCCCCTACTTACGGGAGATTGGAAATAGCCTGCACTATTTCCCCTCCTGCCCTGTGTCATGAGTAGGAAAAGGAAAAGGCTGAGCTTAGCAGCCAAAAAGTGGAGGCCGAATCTCCCCTGAAGCCCTCCTGGGGCCTTTTTCTATGTTGTGTGATGTTCTCTATATGTTTGTTCTGTTAAACTATGTTGCTGTTTAAGTTGTTTAGCCCTCTTACCTGATGGAAGTGGCTTCAGTGAAAAAAAAGTGTGTTTGTTGGGGCGGGGGGGGGGGAGTAAACTTTAAAATATGAATGTAAATTTAGTCATGAGGTCAATGAAGTACAGCTGCATTAATGGTAGAGTTGGTTTCAGTTCCTTTCTTGTTTCTGTTTTGACACAAATAACCTGTTAAAGAACCGTATAACGTCTGGTATGCATATATACAGTAGTCCTAGGAACATGTCAGTAAACTTGGGTTCTGTATCCACAAAGCATGAGCAACACTTGCTTCCTTACTGTTTATATCCTCAGCAAATCTGGCACTGTGCACACAGCTTTTGTTTCCGTTTCCTTTGATACTTTCTGGCCTTTCAATCTTCCATATCTCTGTTTATTTTGTTTTATGATTATTATGATTATTATTATTAATAATTATAGACCGCAGTTTGGAGAAGTTCCACAAAACTAGCTGCCACATTTACGTCTCACAGCCACTATTTAAGAGCTGTATAATTCTCTCTCTTCCCTCGAGCATACATTTTGAGCACTGCACTGCTGTACGAAGCGCATACAGTGTGTGTTTGTGTGTGTGCGTTTGATGGTACTGGGGCGCCTCTTGGATCAGGCAGGAGTGTTAAAACACAGTGTGACCGACTGAAGGGGCGCACAAGCATCCCCTGGGGATGTGGTTACAAGCCTTTTTTTTTTGTTTTTGCGTGAACGCGTTTTGTTATGTGAATGAGAAAGAGTGAGTGCGTGAATAAGAAAACCAAAATAAATCTGCCTAAGCAGCATATCCCTTGGCGGCATATGGGCCACTTTTCTTTTTTTTTTTTTCCTCTCGTTTTAATTGTTTGACACTTTTCTGTGGGGTAGTTTCAGTGAAAAAAGCCTTGCTGTCTCCAATATACTATCTCAAAGTCATTCCTATAGATGGACATGTTTGTGTTTTTGGACCATTTCTTATGCCATAGTTTGCGGTTATCACACAGACCAAAAGCATGCAAATCGAAGTATTGTAGTGACTGGACTGGAATCTGGTGGTAATATACAACTATTTACTGTATGTTTTAGTATGAATAGTATGAATGTGCCTCTGCTTTGATATTTAAAAAATAAGGATCTGGCGTAAGATGTGGATCCGCCAGATTTCAACTGTTAAGGTGCCTTGTTATGGCATAAGAAATTTGAATAGCAAAGAACATTTTCTCGAGAAATGACGGTGGGTTTTGGAGATAGATGTCTTGGCTTTGTTTGCGATGAAGCTGTTCATAGACGTAGGGGTGTGGCTAAACTGTTTTGGTATCGTGTACATGTCTAGGGTAATACTGTGCCATATAGAGCCCACAAAATATGTCAATGTTATTTTTAAAAGATGTTTTAATGTTGCCTGATGACTTTGTCTTTAGATTTGATACAAAGGCTTGTAGCCACAGCTCTCCCAAAGTCTGTAGTCTTCTCTTTCCAATACTCTTCCTGTTCTCTCTCTCTCTCTCTCTCCCTCTCCTCCACCTCCTCTTCTTGTTTCCATCTCCCTTTCTTTCTCTTTGCTGCAATCAAACAAAATAAAGTATTAACCTGATGACCCAATGAAATCAGCTCGTCTGGTCTCATGCTTTTTTTTCCCCCCCAAATTTTCCCCTATTAATTTTTACGTGTTGATTTAGAGTTCTTCGTACAAAACCATGTGCTTCAAGTTGGCAGATTCTTGGTTTCACATTGTTTGAATTATCGTTTGTACCTTTTGTAAAAGGCCTAACATTTGGTGGAAATTATTTGCACTTGGTACTAATTTCCTTATATTTGCATTCATTGTTATTTATGTCGTTTCCACTGGGGCATGTTGTATTGCATCTTTGAGTTTACCTTCCATGGCGCTTTATTTTCTGTAATATTATCAACGGCACATATTTCAACTTTACTTTGTCCTGTGAAGCGGTTGCAGACATGAAAACCAGAGGCTGATAACGGGATTTGTTTGCTGATTTCTAACAGGCCCTTTCCCTCTGGTGACCCTCAGCGGTTTCACCAGGAACAGTTTGTGTGTGAGTGAATCATTCCCAAAGATCAGCCTGCTTGAAAAAAAAAACCCCAGATGAATTTCTGTTAAAAATGGAATGCATGTGCACATGTTTAAACCATTTTTTGGCGTGATCTGACATTTTCTTAATGACGCTCAACAGGGTAACAAGCTGTGTGCTGATTTTTCTCTCTCTGTCTATGTGTTCTTTGTAGGCCCTGCCATCACAGCCCTCCTGGAAACAAGGCTGACACAGGAATGCAGCGGAGGAGGATAAAAAAAAAAAAAAAAAAAACGTTTTTTGTGACCCGCGACCCACTTGTCATCTCTTTCCCACCCCCCCATCCATCTAGGACACAGACAAAAAAAAAAACGTTTTTTGTGACCCGCGACCCACTTGTCATCTCTTTCCCACCCCCCCATCCATCTAGGACACAGACTGTCAAGGTTCCTGTGCAATGGGTAAACACACAACAGAGACCTGGCTGAGGTCACTCACCCAGTCTGCAATTATGCCCACGCGTACATGAGTAACTACAAGGGCAGAAAATCAGCAGACAGTGCATACTTTGATTATTATTTTTCAAAACTGAATTTTAATATTATATATCGGTCCCTAATTGACACATTTCTTGAGCTTTCATCCTCCGTTTGCCTCCTGCTCATTTTCTCCCACTTACATTATTAGCAGACTACCTGTCAGCATGAAGCGTTGACCCCTGGAGATCAATACCCTTCCCAGTAGCGGCATATTTACCCTCTGGACTCCAGGACATAGGACCGGCACGCACTCCCTCGGCTTAATGATCCCGCTCATACACCCACCCACACATCTTCAGCCTAAATTTGGGCTCCCACAGGCTCAGGACAATATACGCTGGGGGACCTTGGTGTGCGAGTGACCTGCGGGATGGCCGTTCTTTGCAAAGCCGTGGCGGATGGACTTCTCCTCACCTTGGGCCTCGCTCTGCTGGGGTGGGGAGCCATGGGTCAGGGGAACAGACGTGCTACGGTATGTTCATTTGTGTATGTGTGAGATTGTCTTGAGTTAAAATGACATTGCTCAGTTTAGGGGAAGACTACAACCTCTGGTGCTTTGAATGAGTCATTTTTTAAAGAGCACAATTCCTTGCTCAGGGTAATATGGTTTTACACACAAACGGACTCTGTGTCTTGCAGAAACAAGTAACAGGCGGGTCCACCATCTACCTCGGCCAGGAGAGAGACCTCTGGAGGCCGCTGATCTACACAACAGTCAACCTCAGTGATGTCAGCAGGTACGTCAGCGAACCGCTGCTTCATATCCGCTGCTTACTGGAATTATGTGGTTTAGGAAATTGGAAAGATTAACTGGGAGCTAATTCCAAATTTGCAGAAAACCGCCAGAACAAGCACCACAGGAGAGATGGTGAAAGCGAATGTAGTGAGGAAGTCTGGGCCCACTGGGAGATTAGTTCCTGGCTCCTGGCCTTCTTTTGTTTAATAACATAAATATTCGATCAACCTTCATTATATTGGTTTTCTCCTGCTGCAGGCACCAACATCTGTCACTCGTTTTTTTTTTCACCCCTCCGTCACTGCATAAATCTCCCCGATGCACTTCGACCGATTTTAGTTCTAATCTGTAGGATTCTATCTCTGCAGCATCAAGTCGTCCTTTCAGTTACAAACATTTGACCCGGAAGGCATCATTTTCTACGGAGACACCAAAGACGGAGAGGACTGGTTTGTTTTGTCCCTGAGCAACGGCCTGCCCCTGATGCAGATCAAGCAAGGGGAAATGCTCTTGAGCGTGGCAGGCGGCCCCAGACTGAACGATGGCAAGTGGCACACAGTGAGTTTCCAGTGCACAATGTGGCAAACTAACCCACAAGACTCCACAAGAGATGGCCATGCACTCAAAGAGCATCCGGCATACTGTACTTGTATTGGAGATGTGGCTCTGAATTTCTTGTTCTTCTGGCGCCACCAAGCTGGAGATGAGCAGCCAAGAGAAGTTTGTGATTCTGAAGGTGGACGGCTCCGACGGGCTGATGGTGGGCATGCATTCCCAGCAGACGGAGGAGGCCATGTCAGGGGAACTGCGAATGGCTCTGGGTGGCATCCTGATGGATGAGAAAAACATGGTTGTACAGGTACATGATTTTGTTTTAATGTCTACATTTGCATGTACACGCACACAATTGGACCTGCACTTCATCCCTTTAAATGAAGCGTTGTCTTCTCTGCTGCAGGTCCAGCCACAAATGGACGGCTGTGTGCGGAAAGGCAGCTGGCTAAACCTCAACAACCCCTGGGAGATGGAGGCGGATGAGCTAAGGGCCTGCCATCCAAACATCCAGCCTGGCAGCTACTTCTCCGGTACTGGATTTGCAATTTTCAGCACCTCAGGTAGGTCTACAACTTTCCTGGATAGCGCATTGTTACCTGACATGATATTATTGGATAGTTAAAGGGGTGTCTCCTTTACACATTTCTATAAATCCTCTTCATTATTCTTATGTGCTTTCGCAGTTTTCAATTTTGACACAAGTGAGAGGGTCAGCATTGAACTGGAGGGCAGGTTCCGCCAGATGGATGGCACCATTTTCAGTGTCAAGATTCCTGGGCAAGATCTGACGGTCGCTTTAGTGGCCAATAATAACACACAGGTATGCATATATCAGACGTGAGCAAAAATAAATAGCTAAAAGTGGTTTTGTATTAAACTGGTGATGACACTCTAAAGGTGGCTTCACAGCTTGTATGAAGACTTTGAGATTGGAGACCCTATGAATCCAGTTGCAAAGTTATGTCACCTGTCACTCTTTTGAATTTGCAGGAGCTCACGCTCATTCTGGCCGAAGAAAAGATTAAAATAAAAAACACATCACAGAGACTGAGGATTACCTTTGAGGAAGAGTTACTGCAAGTGTTCACAGAGGAACCCAAACTCACAGAGTTAAGTGCCACTGGATTGAAAAATCGGGGCGTTTTCCATGCATGGAAAAACAGCCGTCTTGCCATCGGAAGCCTTCTGGGTGAGATTAAATAGTATTGGTGTTAAACATTCATTTAAACTGTCTGTACAGCTCCACGCTTTATGTCTCTATATCTAAAATTCGAATCACGAGGACAGTAAATGACAGTATAAGAAAATGACTAATTGCAATTAAATGAATTATCCATACAGAACATACTGATTGGCCTACAGAAGGAGTTCACTGGCATGCCATCCATGGTGACATGAGTTTTCTTCTTTTGTTTTTGTAGGTGAAGATGAGGACAGTGTTGGGACCCAGTTCTTAACAGGCTGTCTCACGAAAATCAAGGTCCAAGGGAAGGATTTGGATCTGGGTTTAGCTGTCAAAAAAAAGTCAGTCACATCTCACAGTTGCCCTGCATAGAAAGCCTGCATTTGGGTGCATGCGCCAATTAACCTCTAGAATGATTAGAATTGACTATTAAATATTCATTTCATCTTAAATAGATGTCTCTTGCGCAAGCCCAATTTCAACAGAATAAACAGATTCATCTGAAAAATGTGAGTCTGACCTTGGTAGCCGTAGCAGTGTGTTTCTGAATCAAATCACTGACCTCATCATAAATAAAAGGGGAATCAGTATAGACACAGTATATGTTTGTTTATTTATTTGCTTCTTAGTCTTACAGAAAAGTCGAAGACAAAAAAGAAAGGAAAACGGCGATCTGTGATCGATCTGTCTTGTTCCCCCCAGCATTTGATCAATATGCTTGAATTGTATACAAGAGCGCCATCTGCTGACTCACCACCGTCATTTCACTCGTCAAAAACGTCATCCCCCAGCGACAGTATAGTTGATTATAAATTAAACATTTCCAACCTTATTTTTCATATTAAGTGTGATTCTTGAGAGAGAGAGAGAGAGAGAGAGAGAGAGAGAGAGAGAGAGAGAGAGAGAGAGAGAGAGAGAGAGAGAGAGAGAGAGAGAGAGAGAGAGAGAGGTACGGAAGTGCATTGCATTCACCAAAATAATAAAAAGACAAGCTTTCCGGTTTGTTTATTTTTTGGTCAAGGCAATGCGCTTCCGTATTCAATTTTCTGTTTTTGAAAAGTTAAATCGGGTCAGTGAAAAGCATCTAATAACAACAAATCTAATCAAGTACAACAAGCATGCAGTGTATAGCCTCTGAATCCTTTTTCAGGCTTAGAAACATTAACTATTTACATGTTAGAAAACGGTCTTTTTCTGTGTTTCTTTACGTTTAAATGTAACTTTGTACTATGTATACATATTTCTCTCAGGCGGTGTAATTAATTAAATGGCGCACCCCTGCTGGTTGTTATCAGCGCCATGTTTGACCGAGCAACTCCTCCCTGTTGCTGCAGACGTTGATAATAAGGATATCTGCACGGTGCACGTCCTGAGACATAAAACAAATACGAGCTGTTAACCTTCATCAAACATAAAGACAAGAGGCTTCCACGATCTCTCTTGTTAAGAGTGGAACCGAGGGAAGCCTTAGTAAAAGTGGGAGGAGGGAAAAAAAAGAAGAAGGGAGGGGGGAGTGTCCGTTTAAGCTGAGAAACGCGAAGCAGGTTTTGAAGGAAGACAATTAAAAAAAAAAAAAAAAAGAAGCCCATCGGCTCCGTGGATCCGTTTCATCCTGATCCTTTCAGGGGTTCTACTTTCATTACCCTCGTTGGGAAACATCAGCTGTCAGGGAGGTGAGTTCCGTGATTTTGTTTTATGTGTATCTTTTACAAGGGAGGGGGGGGATAAGGGTGTTTAGTTGTTGTCTGGGATTCAACAACACTCGCGCTGACGACCTTGTTATGGATCACAACTGCCCATCTCGCCAAAAGAAGGAATGAATTCACTATCTGAAATGGTAATGGAGGCAAAAAAAACAAACTAATGTGATTGATAGGAACTAGTAATAGATCGAGTCCCCTTCCCTCCTTCCTCCAGCCTTTCCTCTCACGTGTCGAACCTTTTTTCTCCCTCATGCCAATCTGTCGCCTGTTATTGTCTCACGTGAAGTTTCACGGTCAAAGTACACGGATGTGCTTATTCAACCAGTGTCATATGAGCACCGACATTACTCGTTTATTGAATAATGCAATGCACTTGTTTTGTGCGATTGAAGGATGCTAAAAGTTGGGTTTGTTTTTGTTTCTCTATGGTTACACCCCCCATATCCTTCCTTGAATCCCTTTTTTTGTATGTAACATAATCCCGCCCCCTCTTTTTTCCTTCCATTCCAACAGATTCCCACACAGACCCTGGGAGGGAATCACAAACTTCTCCAGTGAAAGATCCATCCTTCTCCTCGCCATGTCTGCTCCTGGTGAGTGTCCTATTACATAAGAAGATAAGAAGTCCCACAATATTTATATTTCCATGCTTAGTTTAACTTTTGAGTAAAATTGGGAGCTGTGATGTGTTTTTGTTTTTTTTACATGTCATGGCTGGAAACTTTCGTCCTTATTCACTTCTTCTATTGTGTCGTGTTATGCAAACTATTGTAAAAGTGATTTGGCAACTTGCATCTTGAGTTTCCTTCAGGCTTTCCTGGTACACACTGTCAACTGAATGTCGCTGCATAACGAATGAATGAATGCCTTGTCAGGCTCCCAGATTGCTCCCGGTTGGCAACTGAAACCTTATCCTCCTCAAGATGGCCACATTTGAAAGAAATCCCTGGAATGTTTGCGTGAGACCTTTGTTGCTGATTGTGATCCACCTCCTTCGTCTGGGTGGAAAATAACAGATGCAGGAGGTGAAAGGTGTCGCTGTGTGGCCATGCCAGTGTGCGCTCTGGGCGGGGTGGGGGGGGGGGGGGGGCTTTCTGCAAACAGGCCACTTTAAATGTTTCTGTTGTTGTGATGTTTCCTCTCAAAAAAAGGGAAAGGAATGTGAAATGAGGTGGAGCAGGGCGATACTGACATCCTCTTTCTGACCTCAGTTGTGTTTTACAGTAATGCATCTTTGAAACTGCACATTTTAAAATTCAAGGTCCTGTGACCTCAAGCCTGTGCTGATGTGCTTAAGGTTGTCGTAGGCCTGTCCCTCCTCGTCGCCACAAAACCGGTTTTGTCTGATGTGAGTCAGCACCAGTGAATGGAACACATGTCTGCCTCTGCTTAACACTAATCACATAGGGTTAGGTGACACTATGTTTCTATTACAAGCAACGGGAGGTCATTTTGTTCAATGAAAGCATGTAAAGGAACAATATCACAACCCCAGAGAAATGCCCAAACAAGCAGTAATCACGGCCTTGTTTTGTTTGTTTGTTTAAGAAAGTGAATAACAAATGGTTCAAGCCACAGATCAAATCTCAAACTTTCCCTCGGTCACCGACCTGCTCTAGCTCCTGAGCCACAGCCAGCCACTAATAAAGCACACATGACAGCCAGCATTCCACTAAATTACACACAGACATGCTCATGCACTTCTCCGTTGCAGTCACCTCTCGATCTTCCCATCTAAGCTCGTTACATCCACAAGCCATATGGCCATAAACTCAGGGAAAGCAGGATGATCTACACTTAACCCACACACACACACACACACACACACACACACACACACACACACACACACACACACACAGCTATTAGTCAGAGACAGACTGATCCCTCCTGCTTGCCTCCACTGAAATGCTTTAATTTGACTTTTTTTTTTACTGTAAGGTAAGGACAGACTAACCTGGTTGAGGCATTTAATCATAATTCACCAGATTTTGAAAATAGAAGTGTTTTTATTTATCTGTTACCTCTCATTTCAATGTGATTTGGATCAGGTGTGCTTTCAAGAAACCCAGTGTGTGTGTGTCTTTGTTATGATATGTAAAGCGAGAATAATGCTCTACCTGAAAACCTTATCAACTTATTCAAAGTGTGTCTGATAAAAAGCTGACTAGACTAGGTTCATAGTTTGTTTTTTTTTCTTCCAGGCTACCCAGGCGCTCATAACCAGGCACCCTACCCCATGCCTCAGCCCAGCGGCCATTCTGTCGCCCCGTATCCCGTTTCCTCCGGAGGGTATGGGGACCCGTACCAAGCCCCCCCGCCAGGGTTCAACATGAGCTACAATCCAGGCCCACCTCCAGTCATGTTTCAGCCAGGACCAGGTGGCCCAGGTGGCCCGGGACCAGGACCAGGACAAGGACCAGAGTACGGCGGCTCTCTGGGAGCAATTTCCCCGGCCCCGATCGGTGCTCCGGCTGCAGTTCCTGTTGGGGTCCCACCAGGGCTTGAGTACCTCACACAGGTGGGTGACAAAAATAAGAAAAACAGCTAAATACTAAACAAAGATCGACATGAATTTAGCTTTGTCACATGACATTCTCTTAAGCGATTTCCAATGCCGTTCCACCCATTCTGACTTTTTTCTAAGCAGAAGTTTCATCATTTGATGGATGAGTCATGCACCCCTCCTTAATTCCAGGAATGTGCTTTTTGTTTCTGACCATTCAACCTAATGTGAATGGCTCCATGACGTATGGAGGGAAAGCTTCTCTTGAGGCTGTACTGTACAACACCCTGAACTGCTACAGTAATTGTTTGCTTTAGGACCTGGGACCTATTAATTAGGCTAGGAACTGGCCTGAACGGAGACTGAACAAATTAAACAATTGAATGTCATTTTCGATTAGAACAATGTAGCGTGACCTGTCAGCCTTTTGGAGTTGCACAGATAACATGTGGCACGTTTCTTCCTAAAACAGTAGTGCTGTGTGTTCTGTTGGTTCAAATATTTATAGATCTACTTACAGAACAGTTTCAACAAAAACTCTTCACACTTGTTCCCGGGGCTCTCCAGCAAATGACTCTTTAAGTACACAGACTAAAAGCAAAAACTTTTTGTGTTAGAAATGTAAAAACAACATTTTGCACATGTTCGTACAGTTTTGTCTGTTTGTGTTTTTAGATTGACCAGATCCTGATTCACCAAAAAGTAGAACTCCTAGAAGGTAAGGCTCGTTACCTGTTCATCCAGTCAAATCCACTCTCGCCACTTGGAGTGCGGGACATAAATAGCAGCTTTTTTAGCCCCTCAGCCAAACATCCTCATGACCTTGGAATTCTTCGCTTATCCAACCTTTGTCGCTGTCCATTTCCACCTTCTTTTTTTTTTTTTTCCTCTTCCCACCCTGGCCAGCCTTTATCGGGTTCGAGACCAACAACCAGTACGAGATAAAGAACAGTATGGGCCAAAAGATCTACAAGGCCAAAGAGAAGAACGACTGCTGCACCAGGAACTGCTGCGGCTCTCTGCGCAGCTTTGACATGAAGATCAAGGACAATAGTGACAGAGAGGTCATCCGCCTCATACGGCCTTACCGCTGCGTCTCCTGCTGCTGTCCCTGCTGCCTGCAAGAGGTGTGTGTGGGGGAGAGGGTTAATGCAGGAGTCAAATGGAGCTGTTGATAGCCTTGTTATATATTGATTTGCCAGTCCGATCTTTAGACAAAGTTCATTCAGCTCCAAATCCACCCGATATCTGTGATTTAATATTCGTGTTTGCCCAGTCGATGTCTTCCATTATTAGTGTTGTTAATCTTTAACCGCATAGCTGTTCTCAGGTGTTCTCAATTGGAGTGATTCACACCATTTGCTGAATCCCCACAGTTAAAGCAGCCAGCACTCAAATGAAGACGTTGTTGACAAGTCGGGCATCTAAACTTGGCCAATTGAATCTCAAGTGGTGTTGATGGAGTGATGCCACCAAAAAGAAAGAGAAGCGTTTTCAACCATCTTGTATTTCGAGACGCTGAGTGGCCTCTCGTTGCCGTATTACCTTTGTTATGCGGTGCCACAATGTGGCACTCGGAGACTCGTCCCTCTTGCTCGGCCGTGTAGCCGTTTCTAATTCTGTCTGTTTATCCATGTGTCCCCACAGATGGAGGTCCAGGCTCCTCCGGGCACCACCATAGGCTACGTCAAACAGGACTGGCACCCTTTCCTGCCGCGCTTTTCCATCCAGGGAGCGAACAAGGAGACCCTGCTGAAGCTGGAAGGGCCTTGTTTCGCCTGCAACTGCTGTGGCGACGTCAACTTTGAGGTGAAGTGAGAGAACTCAACTCGCTGGGTAACTTTCATGTGGTTCAGACTGGAGTTTCCTGTGACATATCTATTCAGATGATCCTTTAAAACCATCTCACTCAAAATCTTAAAACGCACAAGTGCGGTGTGAAAAATCTGCCAACCAGCAACCTAAAAAGGGCCGTCGGAGTTCCCGTAAATGACTTGTGGGTGGCAGGCCTATTTATGTATTTATTTTTAAACGTTTTACAGTTGATAGCTTATGTCATTGTCGAGCTGTGGACAGAATGACCACCTCGGTAACAACAGTGAATGAACCACTTGCGACGACTGCTCTTCTTTTTGCGCCGCAGCTGAAGGGCCTAAAAAGTGACAAAGCCATCGGCCGTATCAGCAAGCAGTGGAGCGGCCTTCTGAAAGAAGTCTTCACCGACACAGACAACTTTGGCATCCAGTTTCCACTGGACATGGACGTGAAGATAAAGGCTGTGCTCATGGGCGCCTGCTTCCTCATTGTAAGTCTGTCATCTGATTGGGCCTCGCCAATATTTCATGTGTGGGGTCTTGCTGGATGTATGACCCTTATTTGTCCTCCATCTGCAGGATTTCATGTTCTTCGAGAAAGTCGGGGAGGCCAACCAGCGCAGCAGCGTGTTTTCTTAACCGAGGAAAAACAAATCCACAGCATGAGGGCATAAACTTAACCGTTTTGCATCATCTATTTTCTTATTTTTCTTCTTCACATGATTCCATCCACTATGATGCTAACGCAATGATCTTTTTATATACACACACAGATCGACATGAGCTAATAAGCCATTCATTCCAGGTGTTTGCCAAGGATTTTCCTAAACTCAGTGAATGACACTGGTTGCCACTATTCCATATACTCCTTTGAGTCTGTAGGCATTTTGGATTGAGTATGCTTAGCTGCGATTTTATCCTTGCCAAAGAATATCAACGTAAACCTCAATGTCCTTTTCAGTGCCTACACACAGAAATAACATATAAGTACATAACAACATACACGAGAAACCAAAATAACATACATATCTCTTGTAAAAAAAATATATAAAATGTCCAAGCACTTTGAGCTATATCCTGTGTATGGAAAGTGCTCTACAAATAAAGCTTATTATTATTATTATTATTATTATTATTATTATTATTATTATTATATAACACTTTTAAATGTGCTCCATACACTGGCATTGACATTTCATATTTATGCTGGATGTTGCATTACTATTATTGCACTTGTACTCGTGCTTAGACAGAAGCTGTATCCACTGCCTTGTTTTTAAGCCCTGTTAATGGCAGTGTCAGTCTGTCGGCCTACTGCTTTGTCCAGACTGAAAGATTTTAACAACCATGTGGTGGCTTGTCGTTGAGTATTGTGCAGACATTCATGGTCCCGAGAGGATGTGTCCTGGATGCGTTATGTAACGCGACAATGTACAAGTTCAACGTCAACTTGCAAGCCTTGTTGCTGTGAGCCTTGTAGGTGTTATCCCACAGCTTATGCAAGATAAAGAAAACGTGATAGATTGAGAAATGGGGAGGGTGGGGTTTGTAGTTGTTGTTATGAACTTTGTGCTGTCGACAAGTGCCGACAGTATTTCCCAAAGTGCTCTTTCTCTACCTCCCCTCCCGCTGCCTGTCTCTTCCATTGTGCGTCAAAGCTGATTGTACATAAACACAAGTGCAGCCCTTTCTGCAGTGTAAATGCTCTCGTGCCTCCTCTGTGTGCAACCTCACCCTCCATATCGTCAGGTCCCACTGCGCTGAACTACAGAGGCCGTGCAATGCTTTTATTACGCTTAATGTGTCATATTGCCTGTGCCATCAACATGTTATGCAGATTGTTACATTTGGTCACGTAATCTCCAGATTCGGAACTTTTTGAGTCCCTCGTGTTTGCAGCTGAGACATCCAACCTATATTCTCTATAATCTATTTTTCTGTCACTTTTGATTGTTCAATACTGTTTTTTTTTTACGTTAAAAACACTCCCGTTCGTAAATAAAAATCAATATATACTCTATTAAGCCATCGTTATATTGCTGGGTTTTTTTCCCCGTGACTGTCCAGGAAACCTCCGGGTAAGTCCCGTCCCACATCTGGTTTTACTTGGAAAAAATGAGTGGCATCAGAGGGAAATCCAGTTATTTTCTGCCTCCCCGACTGCTGAAGGTCTGGCTGCTCCACCTCCTGCAAGTGAGAAATGCCAGTAGTGGTATTCAGATGTCTTCATGTGTGCGTCTCTGTTCAACTCTTCTAATGTGTTTTCTTTTCTCTAGAGAAATAACACCTCCGGGGTTTTGCAGCAGATTGTACCAGTACTTCACCTGAAACTCGGCCTGCTCCTGTTAAGTATATATTTACCTAACCTTTATACACAATGTCTCGAAGCTGAAAACGTGCGAGTATTGCGTTTAAAACAACAGGGACGAACCCACGGAATATTGTGCAGGCCATTGTCCTCGAAAGGGACATTTCATACAGAAAACGTTAATCATTGTGACTTCTGTGAATGCAAAGATTTTGAAATCAGTTTTATTCAACAAAGAATTCATTTCAACACAATATATACAAAAAGTCATTATGGTAAAAAAAAATGTGCAGAATAATGTATCATTGAAAATACAAAAACAGTAGTAAGAGACATTGAGTCTTTGCGCTTTCGTGTACTCGTCCATCTTCATCTTCCAATTTATACAGTGAACTTCCACATCCGTTTCCAGATTGAGGCTGCACAGTCACAGTCGGTCTCTGTAAAGCAGGACGGTGCCGATAAAGTCAACCCTCTGTGCATCAATAGATGTAAACTCAGACTCGTCTCTCTGAGCTGACAGTGGGTCGCTCCCTCTCCCCTGGGCCGGGCCGCTCGTCCCGGGACCATCGGATCAGGTAGCGGCTGGCCAGCTGCAGGTTCCACTGGTACCTGGAGAGGATCTTTAGACAGTCCTCTTTGGAGCAGAGACTCAGCGAGTACAGCTGCTCGAACTGAGGGGAGAGAAGGGAGACGGAGACCGGGCTCAGAGACGACATAAGGCTTTGGACAGAGTTTGAAGGTTTTTTGCCTGTAGGAAACTACATGGAAAAAAACTAAACTGCTGGTAATTTGGGCGGTTCCTGTGGTCCACATATTGCAGAAGATGCACAAGAAAAAGGCCTTTGAATTATTATCCGATTCACCTGGAAAAAGACCTCAGGGCACGAAATCACTGCTGCAAACGTTTTGAACACTGGCCACCTCAAAGTTTGCACAAGGCACAGTGCACACAGCAGCGCATCCCTGGCAGTTTCATTATGGACCAATCTGCTAATGTGGTTGTAATCATGGATCATGTGTACCACCTCTGCACAACAGGCTATACAGTAATATGGCTGGAAAAATGAGCCCATTATGGAATTCCCTTATTTGAGGTTATGTCTCTTTGAATAATGTTTGTGCACTGCATTAGTTGGTTGGCAGTCTCGGTTCTAGATATTCTAGTATTGCCTTTTCTCCATGCTCTGACCTTGAGTAGTTGCTCAGCTCGCAATGGGTTCCAGTCATTTCGCTGCAGCACACTGTGCACCTCCTCAGTGGTCACTCCGTGCACCGCCTCCATCACCTGAACACAGAGCACAGTGTCAAAACTTCAATCCCAGAAAAAGCGGGAAAGGAAATCAGCAAGCGCCTTTCTTACCTGTGCGATGAGACTCTCTCTGGTGTTCTGGACGTGATACGTTTTCTCTCTGATTCGTTCCCGCTCTCTGTTGTCGACAGTGTCGTCCAGCTGCGGAGTGGATCGCGCCATGTGGGCCATCTTAGCCAGGTTGGAGCCTCCGGCGCCCGGCTGTGGCGGAGGCAGGTGTAGGGGTTGAGGCTGAGCTTGAGGATGTGGCTGCGACGGAGTAGACTGGATCACCGACGGGGGCCAGGGGGCGCCCGGTGGGGCTGGATTGATCGGGTGCCTCCTCTGAGACTTCAAGGGTTTCAGGTTGGGGAGCGGTGGTCGGGGAGGCGGCGGGATACTGGCCTCGCTGAACCGACGCGGGTCCTGCTGCGTCACCACACTTTGAGTTGCCATGGCGGGGGGCATCAGTCTGCCGTGCTGATCCACTCTCATCGCCCCCACCGTGTGAGCTCGAGGCCGGGGACCACTCAGGACCGACTCCAGGCTCCGAGACATACCTGAAGACACGGGGACAGTCTGTTCATGCACACTGCTCAGTGAATGGAAGAGCAAAACAACAAAGAACACAACTTTATGAACTGCATAGAGATGCTTTGTGAGTCCTGGTTGGCCTATCCCCAAAAAAGCCACAAGGGGGCAGAGCAGCCAAATGTGATCAGATAAATGGGCATAAAATGGGAAAACATTTTGTAAAATGATTCATGAAAACATGAATACCTTAACTTTTTCTAATCTTATATATTTATTCTTTATTTAAAACATTTATACAGCCACTTGTGCGTTTCTGACACCAAGCATTATGACCTGAGTCTGCATGATGAAATCTGGGGCAGGGAGTCATCAACTCAACAGTACTTAATTAGGGCTGACGCCCTCATTGTCCATTTGACCTGTTTTAGAGACAATGATGTCCTGAAATTGCTTTGTACTGCTGTCTTCAGAACAGGAAAAGAAACATTTAATCAATGTATAATGATATTTTTTTCGTTTTTGTTTGACTTGCAGCACCAGTGACCAATGACTCCAGCTGGTTGTTATTTTGAGTCCCTACCTGCCATTTTCTGGAGATTGGATCCGTCCTTCTCTCTGAAAGGACTCTGCCTCCAGCTGCTGCTGCTGCAACACAGGTCAGAAAAGTCAACACATTAGTTTGACAGCCTTGACTCACACACTTTAGGCAGCAGGGGAAAGGTTCAGTGCTGCGCTATGCAATGACATGTGACCTGATTTGGGAACATATATGACTCTCCACATGATATAAACAAATAAATGAGTGAAAACCTGCCAGCTGGGCAAGAAAAACAACTATCCACTCTTTTTGATTGTTTTGGTCAGCAATGGTTGCAAAACCTCAGCAGCAATTACATAAATACACATGGTAAAACACCCTAAAGCAAAGAGTCAAAAACAAGACGTCAACCCTGCATCTCTCAGCTTTTCTTTTGTTTGATGGTATATTTTTAGCCGTAGTCAGCATGAAGATGAATCCCTTTGTGCTCATAATTAACTGACGCACAAGGAGAGGGAGAGTTCCTATACCAAGGAGTTTAGGTTAAATAGGACAGGAGTGGCGCATCACTGACTCATCCAGGTTCTCTGGTGTTCCCCAGCAGCGTTCGGGCTTGATGTCTCTGTGTCCCACGTGATGCAGGCTGCCCTTCAGAGGGGCTGAGATGGCAGGGGTGCTGGGCCCGGGGGGGCCGGAGGTGCCGGGAGCCGAAGGGGCGGGGCCGGGAGGAAGCGGAGGAACACTGAGGCTCGCAGGAAACCAGCCGACGGCCAAGGTCCTCTGATTCTGGCCTCTCCACTCGCTCAGCTCCAGACTGCACACACACACACACAGGTACATTTGTTAGAAATAGAGCTGTGGCACATCAATCGTCAATCTGGGGTTTAATGTTATCTCCTAGAAACTGCCAGTCGGACCAGACCTGTCGGATAACTAGGCAAAATGTATTCAAGGACTCCAGGAGGTCACTTTTGGAATGCAGGCTGATTTAAAAAAAAACCCTTTCTCGTCTCAACAAAAGCCCATTGTGTCCGTCAAGGTTTCTCTTCCACCCCTCGCCCCTCCTCTCTGCCACTCACCCGTGGTCTATGACCGTCACGAGGTCGTTGGCCGTCAGGGCCAGTTTCCTGGGTTCAGAGAAGTCCCT
Organism: Colistium nudipinnis; assembly: GCA_016785305.1. Lineage (NCBI taxonomy): Eukaryota > Metazoa > Chordata > Actinopteri > Pleuronectiformes > Rhombosoleidae > Colistium > Colistium nudipinnis. Next base: position 2,778,338 of record JAFBJU010001433.1, read on the forward strand.
CGATACATGCACCTCCATGGCTTTGGCCTGCGGGGTGGCGTGAGGAGAAGAAAAAAAATCATCCAGAGACCAGAGCCATGCCGTTCTGCTCTTACGTTCCATCACCAGCTACGGTGAAAACAGATTTCCTGACCTCGGCCACCATGGCGCTGAGCTGGGCAAAGCTGGGTCTGTCAGCGGCGTTGCAGGCCCAACACTTCCTCATGACGGCGTACAGCTCTTGAGGACAATCTGGCGGCTTCTCCAGACGCTCGCCCTCCCGCTCCACACGCCACAAGATCTATAACGTAGGGATGCAAGTGCCAGGCATATTAAGACGCTGAGTCACAAAGAGAAATGAAAAAAAAACAAAGCCAATGTTGTTTGGGTGGGGACATATTCCGCGCAGGAAGATGAGTGCGCTGTCGCAGCCGACGTGCGCGTACCTGTCGGCCTGACAGACCGAACCAGGGCTCCTCACAGTACGTGAACATCTCCCACAGGGTGACGCCAAACATCCACACGTCCGAGGAGTGGGAGAAGGAGCCCACACGGAGACTCTCTGGCGCACACCTGGACAAAATAAAGCGGTGAGAAATCCTCCAGCGTCACTTCCTCCTCCTGCTCCTGAACGTCTCCCGAGCGTCCTCACCACGCGAACGGGATGCGCCTGTGCGCCGACATGATGTAGTGGTCGGTCTCCTGGCTCAGGCCTCTCATCAGGCCAAAGTCTCCGATCTTCACCACCTCCCTGGAGGACAGCAGCACGTTCCTGGCAGCCAGGTCCCTGTGGATGAATCTCCTGGTCTCCAGGTACTCCATACCGGCCACGATCTGGGTCGCGAAGAGCCAGAGGCGGACCAGGGGGTACTCGTACTGACGGGAACGCAGGGTGTCGTACAGGGAACCCGAGGGTGCAAGCTCCGTTACCTGGAGGACGGAAAAATAAGACGCTGTTAATTCCAGCTCCTGAACGCCTCTCGGTGAGATCAGTCCGCCATCAAATGACCATTTTGAGGGGCTGCGTGAGCACCACGCCGTAGAGTCGTATGATGTTGGGGTGGTCCAAGGACTGCATGATGGTTACTTCCTGCAGGAAGTCCGTCAGTGTGTCCGTCTGCCGGGACATGCTGCTCCTCAGAGATTTCACGGCCACAGTCAGCTGAGTAAAGAGACACAAACACAGAGGGTCAGTCTCTCCAACTTTGAGTCTGGACTCGCTCATTTGGGGTCTCTCCAGAGAAAAGGCCCCCCAAAAAATCTCTCCACAGCGCTGAACCGTACATGTCGTAATAGCACCGTCTCTTACCACTCTCCCGGTCGCTGTGTGCCACTCTCCCTTCTTCACCACCCCAAAGGACCCGGAGCCCAGCTTCTCGCCCAGGATCAGCTCAGAGTCCTGGATCAGACAGGGGAGAGCCCGGCTTCCTCCGTCCTGTCCCTGAGCCGGGCCAGTCCACTGGTCGCCTCCATCAGGACCTCGCCCGGGGAACACCTGTGTGCGTCATTCAGTGAGTAAACTGCCAAGCCGGGTTACATGGGGGGGTCGCGCGCACACACACAATACACGTGAAAACCTACAACAATAGTCATGTAACTAGATATTTCAGACCTTGGCGATCCATGGCCGCGATCGGGAATTTGTCTTGTGGCGTTTCAGGGCATCCCATAATCTCCGTTGTGCTGTCAGAAAAGAATCGGTGTTATTGTTTGTGCTTTGTAGATGAGAGAACAACACATCAGGAGGCAAGGGAGACCTCACAATTGAATCTGATACTCTCAAGTCATCTCAAGGAACTATTTCGCCGTTGCACTCTGACCACAACCCAACAACTTTTTTTCCGTGTGTTTATCAACTTTTAGGCGGCTCGGAGGAGAGGGTCACGCTCACCGGGTTTGCTGATTCCTATGTGCTCCAGGTCGGACTCCTTGACGTAGGCGAAGTGCTCGACGCGGGTGATGTTGAGGCCGTCTCTGACGCGCAGGTAGAACTTCTCCAACTGGACCTCGGCCAGGAGGTGATAGAGCCATTGAGTGTCCTGGTCCATCAGCATGACCAGACCTGCCTGCAAGGGGGCAAAGGTGACGGCGCTGTTACAGGGCAGCGCAGGGACCTTTCCGTTTGAGTGCGTGTGAAGTCATTGCAAATCAAATCTCCTGAAATGCCCACTGGTGTTGAGATTTCACAATAAGAGCGGGAATTCAGCACTCAATCACATTTTCCAATCTAGGGATCTAAGACTAAGCCTGTGTCTTGCTCATCTCATTCAGGGGTTTGTTTCAGGGAAACCTTGCTGGGCCTTGTTATGGGTTACCATGGAGCTCAAGTAAAAAAAATCCCACAGGGTGTGATGCTGGGGGAAGACGTTCAGCTTTCAGGCATGGGGCAACTTTGAACAAGTGGTTTGTTGAACGATATATCCCTGTTCCTCGGAGGTCACGATCCTGCAGGGATTCTTGCAGCAAACGAGAATGAGTGAGAGGTGGAAGCTTAGGAGCTCGTCGGTGGTGAAGGGGCACCAGTCCAACCGGATTCTGTTCACACAGTGTCATTATGTAACTACTCAAAGTCACAGGATGTCTCGAGTCTGGTTTGGGGAATAGTTTCTCACGTTTACATTACGCCCCCCCCCCCGACCCGCCTCTCCACTTCCTTTAACAGTTTGACTGTGATTGTCCTGCCCCAAGTCAGCAGTGTAAATAACAAGGATGATTACAGCAGGTTTGCCTAACTTCCTCTTTGACACTCAATTCTAAGTTAAAATGCAGCAAATTCCCTTGTGGTACTGAAGGGTTGTTGGGCCATAAAGCACCTGCTTATCAGCACACTGAGTGCAGCAGGTATGAGTCAGGGAAGCTCTCCCACATTCCCATGTCAGCAACCGTGCAAAAAAAAAAATATATATATATATAATTGGCCTTCCACAGAAACGTGTCTCACAACAGCATTGTCTTTGGCAAATCAACCGACTCATTCCTAGAGCAAAGCCAGACATGTGTTCGTAGGGTACCAGTCCGGGCTTGCAATATCTCACCGTTGGCAACTCCCAACTATGCTGAGCGTGAGGACATTTCTCTGCAGATTAAAAAAAAAAAACGAGGAAAGACTGACGTAGGTAAACAAATGGAGCTCTGTGATCTTGCTCTGTGTGTGCACACGGTTGAATTTTTAACCTGCTCGGCTACTGGAACATCCTCTCAGTATAATGACATGTGTGGCCATGAGGCAAACTATTTCGCGAATAGTAGTCACAGGTTAAAAGGCACAAGCCACCCACTTCAAAATGGCTAGCTGCATTGTTTACCCAGTACAACTGCACTTGTGCCAGAGAGCTTTTATTTTTTCTCTCCTGATGTAGCTGAGCTTGAAACACTCACTTGTATTTAACCACTGACAAAGCTTCGTTTGCACAGTCGTGCATGGCTGAAGTCACAACATAGGTGCGTGTCTTTCGCAAAACTGCCCAGAAAACAGTGCGTTTTCTTTAGTAGCGAGTGTGTGTGTACAGTAAAGTGCAGCAGTCAAACCTGTATTCAAATCTTGTACTTTCAGTGAAAGCAGAAGTAGTACAATGTGAAAACACACCTTTCACAGAAAGTACTAACTGCAAAAAGTATTCAATCTTAAGTGACTGATGCAGCAGATTGGACACCTCTAAGAGTTGTATTGAGTTATTAGATGACTAACATTGATTGATTATTGTTAATGCTGTAGCTGGTGGAGGTGAAGGTAATAGGGACTACTTTATAAACCGATGAACAGTTTTATCTCGAATAAATGAACGTATGTATATAAAACCTGAATCACAGAAGTAACCAATAACTGCTGACTGCTCTCATGTTAAGGTAGTGGAGTAAAAGGTTGATTTAGTAAAAAAAAAAGAGGAGTAATATAAACAGAAATGTTAAGTATAATCTTTGATTAAATGACTATTAGACACAATTTGCATCTACAAATCCACTTATAGTGTCAATTTGGGATATATTCTCTTGATATTATTGATTGAATTATACCACTATTCACACTGTAACGTTGTAACATTATTCATGGAGAAAATTGGACAATTTGTAACTGACTCCATTTTATTTTGTCCTAAATACATTTACCACTGAAACAACCGGATTCATTCTGCGAAGATGCTCTGATACTCACCGTTAATTAAGAATAACTCCAAGTCCTCCTGTTGTTGACAGCTTCCTCTTAACCACACACGCCCCGAGAGCGGAGATCCATGTTGGCCTTAAAATCACCCACGCAGGAGATTCCCCACAAATCACGACTCTTCTCTCAGTCCTGCGGTTCTCGGAACTAACTCTCCATCGGAAAGACGCGGTTTTCAGCCAAGGCTTGTAAGTAAAAATATGTTTCCGATGTCAAACGTCCACGGGAGAGACGAGTTGAGGATCTGTGATGTGTACCTGTGTTTTCTGCTCCTGACTCCGCCCCTCCCCCGCGTCAGATCTGACCACACCCCTTCCTGACTTACCTGAGCTTTCACAACACAAATCGGACACACGTCACCTCACAGCTATAAATATGGTTTCCTGTCATCAATCGTCTGCACGGGACAGTCATCCTGGCTTCTAATTATTCATCAATTATTTGTTTGGGTGTCCTTTTATTGTAAGTCATTATAAAGGGGGTTGCGATCAATATTTACAAAAGAAATACTGCTGCTTTATACCTATATATATATATAGCTATCGTTGGCTTCAATATTTGTTTTAATCAATGCGACAGCCCATTATAGCTGCAAGTCATTAAATATGTTCTCATTTTATTTCGTTATTTCCCCTACAACTCATTTCTAGATTCCTTCATATCATGTATATCTACTCACCTCTAAGACAATGTGTTATTCATTCTGCAGGTACGAATGACTAATTTCAGCAAATTTTCCATTGTTATCATGAAACCAACAAGTCTTGTCAAGACCATGTTTTGAAATGCTGCCATGACCAATCATGACAATTTCCGGAGATTAATCCCATTAGTCCCAGCTGAGGTGCAAAGGATTGCTGGAAATGACACCATCGATCGTCTCCACTGACCATGTCTTATTTTGACATGCGAAGTGAGACGAAACTGGCTGTGAACTATGAGTCAAGTAAAGAAACTCAGATGGTTTTCCTGCTGTGTCTCTCTGTGCTTCATACCTGCTTGTTGCAAAACACGTTTTACAGGATTTTTTTGCCTCCCTCCCATATGAATGCAGACCCAGGCTGCCTGCACTTTGCACTTCCTGGTACAGTATCTAGCCTTTTCGCTCCTCCCTGCCGGCCTGAGTTGCACAACGCGTACAATAGATTTCAGTGGGGCGCCATTCAGAGGAGCCTGCAAACAGGAGCGGCCGCAGAGATCCATTTACGCTTCTTTCATGCACTTTGAACAACGTTTTAGAGACTGAATGGGTGTTTTATTGAGAACGTTTAATGACTCTTTTAGAAAAAGCTCATTTGCATTGTCACTTCCAGCTACTCATGAGGTGTAAAACATCCTTTTACTCATACATTGTCACTGATAATCTTACAAACAATACAAATGATGACATTCAAAAGTGATTAATGAATGATGAATCATTAACAGCTTAAATAGGTCACTCTTAACCAACAGATTTTTAGGCAGCAAACGCTGCCTTTTCACTGGATCTGATGAGTCTCCGAGGTCTGGGGAGGAGTGCATTGTGTGGATGTTTACTCTCATGCTGTCTTTAATCTTCTTATTTTAGCTTCATCCTCAGATGCCAAGGCCCAGGTTTCTGAGTGTCGGCTTACAGTGTGGGGAAACTGCCTCGGTCTTGTTTTGTCAGGGGTCAGCCGAAGGTGAAGGGACATAGCATACGTCTGAATCACTGCTGGGGAAAAACTGTATTAACTCTGTGGATTGTGCCGAGGCAATACTGCGAGTGAGCAGTGTTCTCCCACACATGAATGAAGCAGTGTCGCCTCAGGGATGGGTTGTGTTCACCCGGTGTATGTCTGCCGCTGTTGTTGTCTTGTAGTGGGGAATGAATGAAAAAGGGAATTATATACACAAAAGGTGGAAAAAGAGTAGAAAAGCTCTGTGGGCCAACATTTAATCTCTTGGCTCTTGTTGAAATAGAAGTAAACCTGTGTGAGTTCTTCATCAGACTTGCTTTCTTTACAAAATCACTGTTATTCACTGTGATACGTGAATGTATGGACAGAGATGAGTAAAAGAGCAGTAACATAAATAACACCCACATAATTCATGGAAAAGCCCATCAGGAGCAACATCCACATCAGCAATAATTAAGTTGTAGTGTTTTAGTTTTTATTATTCATTCAATACTTAGTATTTAAGAAAAGGTCAAGGCAGAAGAAAATGAAAATAGCGATGTCTTATCGATCATCTGTCTTTTTTCCACCCAGCATTTGAGCAATTAGCTTCAGTTGTATAGCAAGAGCGCCCTCTACTGTCTCACTACCGTCATTTCACTCGTCGAAAACGTCATCACCCAGCGACAACATCGTTTATTATAAATGAATAATGTCCTACTTTATTTTTCATATTAAAATGGAATTCTTGAATATAGACTTCTTTTCAAAAGTGAATACATCACGTATTATGAGATTTAAAGTTGATGGTAAGATTACATTAAACCTACACATCAAGAGTCCCCGGAAGTTCTCAGTGTAAACACATGGGTCTTCCACCTCGCGCTTGAAGCTCCGTTATGTCAAAGCTGGGTGATCTTAAGTTTCCGGGACAATGTCCGAGTCTTCCTGGTGGTTTCTGGTCAGCTGTGGACGTTTGGGTACAGAAACCTCACGTTGTAAACAAGCGTATGTGCGGAATCAAAGAGACAGAGAGGACGGAAGTGGACGAGGAGGACGTGCTGTCCCTGCTGGGGACTCCTGCTCCTGGAGTCTCCCGAGATGTGTTGTCCATCCTGTCCCGCGGTGTCTCACCCGCACAGTACCACGAAAAGGACAAACCCTGGTCCTCCTCAGTCAGGACGTTTGTCCCCAAAATAAATAGCTACGGGACAGTCCTCCATAAAGAAGTAGTAGTGAGAGGTAAGAGCTTGTCCTGAATGAGGGACTCTTCCTCCTTCGCTCCCTCTCTAAGTTTGTCTTTGTTTGTCCTTTCCAGACTTTGACAGACAGCAGGTGACCTTTCTTCCCCTGGAGGAGGACGCAGAAGGACAGGTGTCTCTAAAGAAGGACAACATTTACCAGATCCAACTCTGCAGCCAGGACTGTGAGGGATGGTGAGTCTTCATGACATATAAATATATATTAACGGAATGACATAGTAAAAAAATGAATTTATAGATTAAAAATAACGCTGGAAATTGTTATTTAGTCATAAACTATTTATTCGCTGTGTGATGACGTTTTCCACGAGCGAGTGAAATGACGGGGGTGAGACAGCAGATGGCGCTCCTGCTATACAATTCAAGCAAATTGCTCAAATGCTTGAGAAAAAAAATGACATCCATATTTTTCTTCTTTTTTTTTTGCTTCGACCTATATTAAGACTAAGTAGCAAATGAATGAACAGAAATCTACATATATATGTACCTCATAACAAATGCAAAACACATGCACAGAAACTTAGAATGCAGAACATTAATCAGTAAAGGACATATATTGAGTCTCTTGATAGAACAGGAAGTGAATAACTAAAAGTTTGTGTTCATTTCAGAAGTCTATAATATTTTTATAATATATACATAATATTAAATTGCAATGTCTATCATGATAGTTTTTATCTTCGTGCGTTTTATTATAAATTATACAGGGAAAGTCAACTATTTGGAAGATATTCCCATTTTCCAATTTAATTTCTTGATTTCTTCACATGACACTTGCAGATGCAGGATATAAAATAGTCAAAAAACAAATTGTAAAGAAGATAAAGCATTTTAGATGACACTGTTTTTTTTATCCACAGGTCCCTGGAGCTGCATGTCCTGTCTCCGGACGCTTGGTTCTCCGATGGCGTGGTTTACCCCAAGCTGCGGTGGTTGACCTCTGACCTGCTTCCTAAACTGGTGCACTGGGCCACCGAGTGCAGGGGCAGCGAGTTCAAGAGCACCTTGTCGCTGCTGCCGGTGGAGAAGTACAGCATTGTGTACCAGCAGCTGAAGGACAAGTACAAGGCCATGGTCAAGGTGAGGAGAGCAGACATGCTGAAACTTGTGTGTGTGTGTGTGTGTGTCTTTCACTGTCTATTGAGTTGCACACTGGATGTGTTTTTTAGGTTTGGCCCGAGGTGACAGATCCTGAGAAGTTTGTCTATGAGGATGTTGCCATCGCTACATATCTCCTGGTGGGTTCAGACCTGTTTTTTTTCCTCGACTTCGTTGTTCAAATAAACTTGTTTTTATTCTCGAAGATTGATATGCAATTTTAAATATAGATTGTTTGTCACCCATACGGCTCGTGTGTCCTTTTACACTTTTTGCTATACGAGTGTACTTGTTTGTGTAGGAGAAAATCATTTTTTATCGTTCACATGTTGTCATGCAGCCAAAAGTGGGTCAATCAATTTCAGTGTGAACAAATGGCGTTGACCCAGTGAATCAATCCATGTGTCATGCTCAAAGCGGGTGAAAGGGTGTCGAGGGCTGCAGGTGTCACACTGCGGTTGTAAATTGGGTTTCACCGAAATGATTGAGCCCTCACGATGGTGTTTGTGTGTCTGTGCTGTGCAGGTGCTGTGGGCCGAGGAGCGGGAGGAGAAAGGTCTGGATGCCAGGCAGAGCTTTGTGGACCTGGGCTGTGGAAACGGCCTCCTGGTTCACATACTGACCTGTGAAGGGGTGAGTCGGGGGCTGAGTGAAAGTGACGCATTCAACTCTTGATTTCATCTGCGACACATGCCGGCTTTGTTCTAGGTTCAAAGATTTCTGAAAGCTCGGATGTCAACGGAGGGTTTATAGATGAGCCTCGTTCTGTACTGAACTCAAGGCAAAGCTTCAAACCTGCACAGATTGAGATTAGAATCTGCACCTTCGTCTCACACCGTTTTTACCCAAATAATGACCTTTATTCCAGATGAAGCATTTGGTGAGTGTTTCCTTTACGAGCCATAAAATGTAGATGAATTGAATCATTTTTGGACGCACTCACCCATCAAAGCCTCAATTAGCCCAGTATTCACCAGCAGCTTCATCAATGACACGGGCCGGATCTCAGCCCCAGGTGAGGGGATTCATATCTCTGAATTGACGACATCCACGCGACAGTGTCGCATTCGTGTCCAAGCACAAACTGGGACAGGTGTAATTGGATTTACACACAGCTGCTTACAGTCAGAGTGAGAGTGTGAACGAGGGCGATTAGCCGCTGACCGTCACGCCGGGTTGTGTTGCAGCATCCTGGGAAAGGTGTGGACGTTCGGAGGAGGAAGATCTGGGACATGTACGGGAGCCAGACCCTGCTGGAGGTGAGAGAGTTATTTTTAAAAAGTCGAAGCAAGTGTTTCACTTAACGACTACCCCGGACTCTGGGATTGATGTATCTTTACTTTGGATTTGAGAAATGACTGCAAGTTCAAATCCCAGATGGATCCTTTAACTATCAATTCCACTGGAATAAAATAACCCATAATACATATTTGTCAGCTATTTCATTAAAAGCAAAAAACACTGAGCTTATGTGGAACAGATGGTGCTCGACTTGAACAAATAAAAGAAGCTGCAAAATATGAAAAATACCACCACCAGAGGGGGACTAATCCCGAATTCATGTAAACACACCACACATTCGCCGGGAAAGTGGCCCTGCTCTTCTCCTCTCAGCCCTCTGGCCCCGTTTGTTCATTGGGCAACAAGATGCTGACTGCTTCCATTTCAGGTCATCTATTATTGACTGCGTTTGGCCGAGCGGCCGTGGCTGACCAATCTTTCTGGGTCCCCAGGGGCAAAGTACTTAGTCTTAAACCTTCACTTGGATGTCGCAGGCCGCCGTTTGTAACGTCGGCGGCCCTTCGACTAAATAAGTTATCGCTCTGACAGGTGTGTGATATATTAGAAAAATTCGAGGAGGTGAAAAAGTTTCAAATTTTCCATTAAGCGATTGGGGATCGAATCATGCCTGCGTACATCTTGTCTGGCCTAATGGGCTCTCGTGATTATTATTTTTTTTTCTATTTCAGGAAAAGGCAATTACTCCCAGCCAGAGCTTCTTATTCCCGGGTGCAGACTGGCTGATTGGGAACCACTCGGACGAGCTCACACCGTGGATCCCCATTATAGCTGCCAGGCGAGTCATCAGCAGACACAATCTCACTCAGTGGCTGAGTGCCACCTGATCTCTCCGGTTTGGAATAACACATCAAGCAGAGGCAGAATGTGGGAACTGTGAAATGTGTGCGTTTGTTCCCTTCCTGTGCGCGCGCACGCGCCTGTGCGTAGACGACCACCTGATGGCGTTGCAGAGCCTCGGTCTCGGAAGTCTGCCTCTCTTCTGTCTCTGAACTGCAGATGACTATCTCTCTGGATTTGATTGTTGCTTTTTGTGTGTTGGAACGCTTTCAGAACCTTAAACGCCCGCTTCAGTCACTTCTCAAGATCTCTGAGCATTGTTGTCTTTGGCTTGCGGAGTAAGATTCTGTCTTTTCTTCTCTTTTTCCTCATATTTCAGGTCGTCCTTCTGCTGCCGGTACTTCGTCCTCCCCTGCTGTTTCTTTGACTTCTACGGAAAATACCAGAGACGCCAGTCCCAGAAGTCTCAGTATAAAGAGTACATCGATTTCATCACCGAGGTCAGCCGAGTCAGTGGCTTCACTACGGAGGAGGACTGCCTGAGGATACCGTCCACCAAACGGGTAGGCCTCTCTCAGTGTCCTTCGTGGTCCATAAACGCGTTTCACAAATCCCACCATGCAACTCGATGGCATCTCCTTCATCGGACACTTTCTGTTAAATGCCACACCCCCGGTTGAAAGCTCGGGCTGCCCTTTCTTTTCAGGCTCATTTTCTATTACAATATACTCAAGGTAATGTGTGAGATTTGGTGAGGCTAATCTGTTCATATATATATACACACAAATATATACAGTTTGTGTTCCATTTTTGACAAGTGGGTGATAAAAAGGTCTTTTCAAGGGAGTCGTCTGATCTCTCCACAAAATTATAATAAACCAAACGGCACAGCTGTGCATTTTTAACTTTTTTTCCCCAGTAGGATCCTCATTCAGCACTGTCAAAATAAAGTCTGTATTGTCTCCAAAGGGGCCTTTGCTTGATGGCTGGAAGCCATTCATAGCTGGGCTTTTAAGGTACAGGGATTAGTCATCATCATTTTTTCCCCACACATGGCAACAGTACTGCACGACAAAGCATAGGGCTATTCTAGGAGATTGAAATAAACGTTAGACATTTAAATGATTCAGCGGGTTTCCTTAAATAATTAAATCAAAGTTACTTCCTCTAAATTCGACAGAACAGTAGAAAATACACTGGAGTTTGAAAATAGGTTGGCCACTCTCTCTTTCCAATGTCTTTTTTTTGAATTATTTGATTGAGTTATTTTGTCTTCTATCTCCTGGTCAATGATTGAGATGAATTGTGGATCCTTTCCGGTGGCACGGTTTCAGACCTTCATCTCTTCTCTCTGCAGGTGTGTTTGGTTGGGAAGTCGAGAAACTACCAGTTATCTGACGAGGCAGAGGTGGAGCGACGCAGAGCTCGTTATATTTGCAGCCGACAGAGCGCACCTGGGGTCACGGGTCAAAGGTCAGACATCGGAAATGATGGAGACTGTTGCCATGGGAACGCAGACGTTGCCGGCGCGAGCAGCTGGGGAGCCGGGTTCCAGCCCCGGGACAAGGTGGAAGTGGTTCGAAACTGCGCCGCTCTCCCGCGGGACTTCGTGGACAGCGTGGTCCTGCGGGTGGCCAAGGCTCTCCTGGGGATGACTGCGCTCTCCACCCACTGGAACCAAGGAGGTAAGTGTGCAAACTGTATTTTGTGTAGGGACTTGTATATAGAGGTAGCCTGAATCTAAAAACAACTAAACATATATATATATACTGTATATAGCTCTGCTTCATTGCCCGTTGGAAGCTTCAGATGTCAGATCAGCAGCTTCCCCGATTCCCCCCCACCACCCCGCCCCCTCTCGCCGTCAGTTGCCGCTTGCGACACGGAGCGACGCCACTTTGAACTCTGCGTTGCACCTCTGCCAGCTACTTCCTGCACCAGTACAGAGAGTACCACGCACACGCACATATTCCACTCGCACACCACCCACGCGTCACCTTTGTCAGTGCCTCCGCCCCCCCCCCCCCCCCCCCCCCCCCCCCCCCCGCGTCACCTTTGTCAGTGCCTCCCCCCCCCCCCCCTCCCTGCTGCCGCACAGACACGCACCGTACGAATGAGATAAGAAGGCGAGCACTACTATGATTAAAACAGAAAATTCTCTGTCAGGGTGTCAGGGCTGAAATTAGAGGTAGAAAATATGAGGCAGAGCCAATAAAGGGAGGTTTGCCCTGTGCAGAGAGATGACTGGATGAATAATGCACCGCCATCTATGATTAATGTATGAGTATGCATTTGTATTGAGATATTCCAACCGGTTATCTCCTGTGGTAGAACAAAGGGTAAATTCTGGGTAATTTCTGCTTTCTAACTCTATACTTTTACAGTTTTTTATTGAACACTTATGCACCGAGCACTTTGGTATATATTTTCTTCAATTGCGTTCCATGCAAATCCCAGTCCCTCTTGCCCTTATATAACATGATGCGTGTGCTCCATAGTTTAAATGCTTTATTGCTCTCTGGTGTTTCGAGCTGTTTAATGTGTGAATATGTGAATCTGGCTCCTGTAGCTGTGAGTCAGGTGACCAACTCACGCATGCTGGACTGGTCCGTGGGCCTTATGTAATTAAACGACATTATTTCACAGTACTGGAAAGAAAGTTTTGTTTGTTTTTTCCCCTCAGTCCTTTTGTGACCTCTGAATGTTTCTGACTTTCAGGTTTTTAACCCATTACTATTTTTTTTATATGCAATATCCAAGCATTTTCAATTTCCTAATTTCCTCCACTCAGCCGAACTCCGACTTACCTTAAGTGACAAAAACAAACCTCCCCAACAAGTAATCAGTGGCTGGCCGTCTTTTGCATGCGGGACGTCCTTAAACAAGTCCAACCGTACCTTAAGTCGAGCCATTAATAATCGTCTCGGCCTGGTCTTAGGCCAAAGAGAGTCCACCTTGTCGATACTGCCCTCTTGCCATTAATCCCCATTAACATTGTATGCAGTAAAGGGCAGCTCTAAACGCTGTATTGATATTATATTAAGGCCTGGAGCTCCCTGGCGTCTGGACTGTATGCCGGCAGTCTGCCCAGTTTCACACTTTGCAAGTGTCTGTGTATGTGGGAGTGTGTTGCGTGTTTTTGGGAATAACTCAGCAATTTAACCGGGTAAAACTGGGATGCATTCGGATGTGCAATATGTTTTTTGGATGAACTTCTGTGGCAGAAAAAAACCCGCTCTTGGAAAACTCAAAAACTCACTCAAACTCTTAAATAGAACGTGAGTTTCCCCTCATTGGGCCGTGTGAGGGGAAATGATGAAGATCCCATCCAGGCGCCAGGTGGATTTGGGTCAAATATTGTCAGGAAAACAGCACGATGGAGAATCAGAAATCCCGCCACGTGTCCCCCCCTCCGATATGTCAAAGTAAAGAGGAGGAAGTCTGTCATTTGTGCGAACCAAAGGTCAGCCCTGATTGAATCCTCCTCTGGGGGGAAAAAGGGCAGAGCCAGAAAATCTGGTGATATAACGCGGTACACAGAGGCGAGGGGCTCTGAACACTCGACCCATAGCTTAGGACTTTTTTGTTATTTTCTTTATCCCCCTGGTTGGCACTTGTATATATGTGGAGACTCTTTTTGGTCAGGCCTAACTCTCCCCTCTCTCCCTCAGGCAGCCTCTCGGTGAGCGAAGTGGCCGGCCTGTTGGAGCAGGAAACCCTGCAGCTGCTGAAGAACGAGTGTGGAGGCCTGCAGACGCTGCTCAAGAACAACCATCAAGTCTTCAGAGGTAGGCTGCCTGCACACTTCTGTACATCAGCACAGCGAGTCCACATACAACTCAAAATAGGAACAAAACGGGCGCCTACACAAAAGCAGCTGAAGGATTTGCTAAAATATGCAGAAAAAAACAACCACAGCTCAGGACAGGTCTTGGTCTTTTATTTATTCCAACGTCTTAAATATCGACGCCATAATAGATGAGAAACAGAAACAAAAGCTTCATACCAAGTAAATGGTAGAAGTACCCAGTGGTATCCAGTTAAAATGCCAACTAAAATGTCACATTTTGCTAGAATTTGCTCCTATGAAATGCTCCGACCAGAAAAGTGAAATCACAAAGGAAAATTCTACAAGACAAACTGGCCAACTCCAAATAGCGGCACGTGGCAACAGATTTCATTTAAACCCAGGGTGCAGCACTTTAACCAGAAGAGGACTTGAAACTTCCTGTCGTTGCCTGTCTTTCAGTGGAGGGAGGGAGGGTGCGTATAAGGGACTGGCGGGACAGGAAGTCCGTGAGGGTGGACACCAAACGAAAACCCGTTGCCCCCGGCGCTGTGAAAACTCGCACCTGCTGGTTTCACGCCCACCACCCCCAGGGCTGCCCGCTGCCGGCTGAAGACTGCGCCTTCGCCCACGGCCCCGACGACCTCCGACCTTCTACCCGACCCCTGAAGAAGATGAGAAACGAGGCCTTCAGCTGAGAGATTTTTAAAAGCGAACAACTTCACTTTTTTTGATCATTTTTTTTTATTTGCTCCCAACCATGCGATTTTGCCTCATTTGTGGAAACGGACGTGTTCAAATTTCACTGCGTCCTCGTCGTTCCGTGTTTGGAGGCCAAAACGTGACACTTCCTGCCGTGGTCCGGCCGAAATTGAATTTCCAAGGATTCTTCCAAGGACCCTTTTTACTTATTTAAGAAAAATACTTTTGTTTTCACTCAATATAAAAGAGGATTTCAAGCAACATTTTTTTTGTAATTATTTATAGATTCCCCCAATGAAGAGGTTTGCCATGTATTTTTCTACCTGAACTACGTCCGTGCTTTGAAAGTTTTTAGATATTTATGCAATTTTTCTCCGCTCTCCACTTACACACATATTTGTTTGATCTCAGACGGGCACTTGGGGTTCACAGGCGGGGGCGGCGGATAAAGAGCGGCCAGCGTTTGAACAAAGTAAATGCTAGTGGTATGAATTATTTGTTGGCAGGAGTTGAGGGGTGAGCAGCTCACTGCTGTGTCTCTCGGAGACAGTTTGCCATCACCCCGTGGCTCAAATGTCAGGGACGGTGGGTCCCACCCAGGGACTGCGGCGGGGTGAGAGGATGAGAGGGGCCTCTTCAGGGGGTTTGTTTATTGATGTGGCAGACAATGATCCCGCCATGGATGGCAGTAAAAAATAACGACAGACATTTTAGGCTTCCACATGGAGACGGAGGATTTTTTGGAATGCTCTAACACAGGCTTCCGTACCGCCGGATCCATGAATCAAATCTCTCGCAACGTCGCTTCACACGAAACCAAATCAACGTGAAGCAGGGGTTATTCTCTGTTTTATTCTCGGCATCTTTGTCTTGATTTTCCCGTTTGCGATATAAAAATCCATAAAGGGAGTGAAAGTGAACGGCAGAGGTTAGCGAGTGTACTGGATTCCTTCGTATCCCCCCGGGCCTCAACGGCCGCCTGATTGAATATCGATGAGGGCGTACATTTATATTTACTCAACCTGATCACAGGTTCAGCCCAGGGACAAAAAAAAAAACCCAGCTACCAAAGAGAGGCCCAATGTTTTGCAGAATGTAGATTAAAAGGCCATATGGGCATAAATAACACTTCAGCTGTGGTGGACATATACTACAGATGACTCAGTCGTAATATGCACAGATACGTGTGGGGGATAAAAAATTATTGCTGTCACTCACTTGTGCCCCCGCCTCCCTCCCAAATAGTTATTTTCTTCCTGGCCGGAATCAATTCCGGAAATGATTCCTACTGCTGCAGGTCTGCAAAGATCATCGGAGCCAATCGACCCGCTGCCCCACGTTTAACTTCTCTGTGCGAGTGTGCCACACTCGCACACTTGCAGATGACCTTTTGACCCCGGCTCCTCTTGACCGCTGCGCAATACAGCGCCATTACGACTCTGTTCACGTTTGCGTGGCAGTGCTGCCTGGAAGAGAACATCCCCCCCCCCACACACACACACACACACACACACACTGAGCGGGCCTCACATAAACACAGCATAGGTGGTCCGAAGCTCACTCATCTGAAAAATGCATTACTCTGCCAAAAACAACAGCGATGCATGAGCACACTGGGTGGAACAGGAGATGCAGTAAACATAGTTTTGGTCATTTTGCAGCAGGTCAAAATACGAAAGAGTTTTTCTTACTTTTTAACGTGTAGTTATGAAACATAGTCATTTCAATGCCATTACAACCATTTTACAAAATTGAAGCAGTGCACAGAATCTTAAACAATGTCACTCTCAGCTCCCTGATTTCTGTACTGTTACTTTAGAAAAAGACCTTTATATATAAATATATTATTTCTGTAACATATGTGTCTGGTAAGAGCAGGTGAAAGCAAAAAAAAAAAAGGATGGAAAAGAAACGTATTAGTGGACAAAATTACCTTTTCCAATGCCTGAAATCTAGGTCAGGGCGAAGTGGCTGCCTGTGTTTGCCTCAGCCGTCAACGTTCCCCGCGTTCCCTTCATGCTTTATTCATGGTGGCACCGCGGGGTTTGATGTAAGGCGGCGACGCGGAGACGTTATTTGGGACGTACAGAAGTCTCTCTCAGCAAAGCGCGCAGGACTCCGCCACTGACAGCTGTCACTGCGAGGAAGTCTTTTATTCCGCCGTCGTCTCCTCACTTCTATTCTATCTGGTGGTGTGTTTTATTATTTTGTTTTTGGTGGGGGACTGCCAGGACATTACAGTGTCAACATTGGTATTTATGCATGGATCTACAGTGCACTAATTCCCATTGCTAGGCCTGTCTGTTCTCAGACTGAACACGGGGGGCAGATTTGACACACAGATCTTATCTGTGGGGCAGATAATCAATTCAAACCAGCCTGGAAATGTTGACTGTCTCGACAATTGTCGGGAAATTAGACTTAATCTGTGCAATTATTCTGTGGTGTGAAGCCGAGATTACCAGCTGTCACCTTGTGGAAGAATGTCTGACTCCGATTCAAAAATGAAAACGTTTTGGGCCGTCAGAGTATAGAAAAAAAAAAAAACTAAAAACTTTTTTGCTATGAAATAAGGACCACCCTAGTGTAATGTGTGTAGGTGTGTGAGAGAGTTTTTTTTAATATATTTCTTATCTGAAATCTGACATTTTGTGGCCATTTTTCTAACTCCTGAACTTTTAGGAAGAAAAAAAAAAAAAGTCCACGGCCCATGTCTAATCCTCTCCCACGTGGGCTTCGATAAGTCAGGGATGATATTGTCGTCCAGGCACTCGATCGATATCTCACAGCTGACAAGCCGATGGTCACGGCATAACGGATAAGTGTTTTTTCTTTTGTGTACTTTGTGTCACGCTGTACCCGCACCTCCTCCGGCGCCACCAGCCTCGACCTTCCCCATCAGCTGAGTTCCTCAGATAAGGGTGTTACACTCTCCGGCTGTCATACCTGGCGCTCCCTCGGTTCGCCAGTGTGTGAGCTGTCCTCTACCCTTGTGGGGGGACGGACGGACGGACAGGACGAGACAAAAACAGGAAGACAGGCAGATTGGTTTGAAAACCTTGCTCCCTTCCGTTTGACATTTCACCATTCCACACATTTGAAATAAATAAAAAAAACGTCATCGGTGGAAACGCTGCCAACTGCCGAAGGGCGTCGCTTCTCTACACAGAGGCAGAAATACACACACACACACGCGGGCCCTGCATTGGCTTCCGCCCAGTTCACTGGGGTTTCCATCGATTTCAAATTAGAACATAGTTCATGTTTTCCATTGCCGTAGAAATCTCCCCATTTACTTGCTTAGTTTACGTAATGGACCTCAGAGCCTTGGTGACAACAAAATACTCACAGTTTGATTCAGGGCTTTAAGCGGTGTTTCTTTTTTTTGCTCTGAATTGCCACTCCCTGTGTCCCATCCCTCCCTACATCGCATCAAAATATCGATATTTTTTTTTTTCACGCACTCTTCTAGCTGCGTCCTGTTCACGTGCCAGCAACTGTAGCGTCTGTGGAGTGTTACCATATTGAGTGAGGAGGTTACATGTTTACATGACACATTTTTCATCCGCGCAGAGCTTTTAAAGAGAACAGTCTGTTCTTTGCCCGGCACATTTCTTATTCAGACTTGTGCATGTGACATGCTGGAGAACATGTTTCGCGCCCATTTTTCTCCGTATGGGCAGAGAACATGATTTCATCATTTGAACATGCAAAGCTCGTCTTTGGCCATTACTGTGGCTTCGCACCTTTAGCCAATCACGGCGGGAGGAATGTGAATGGGCTGCGTGCATCCAGTCCCTAAGTGGTAAACCACTCGCCTTCCACCGACTTAACAAGTGATTAAAGAAAATGCATCTGACCAACATGAGAGCTGCTCAGCAGCTTTGATGTGAAGGGAAAATTGGGGTTACCATAGATGCAGAGCGGAGAGGGGGTGTGGTTACCATGGGCGACGGGATGAGGCGACCCAGATGACACAGAAAGCGGCAGAGCCTATTGGGCCACTTTGCTTCGAGAGTCCGTACGTCTGATGTCTCCAGGAAAAGACACCGAGACAGACGGTGTAGCGTCGCATCATTGTCACACACCCTGACTCATTACATACTGTGTTGCATCAGTGTTTGCCTTTTGTCAAGCGCATCCACTGCAAATACAGTGTTGTGTTAGCCATGTGTGTGTGTCGTGTTTCCACGAGAATCCCTGGCAGCCAGGGAAAGGTTAAAGGTTAAATATCTGAATGAAAACTCAGGTATCGTACATTCAGTTGAGAATTGACCATTTTTCCATTGAAACGTCATTTAGAGAAAAACATCACAAGTTAGTTGTTTTTTTTAGCGCCCATGTAAGCTTGGTGGCCTTGGCAACAGCAAAATCCTCAAGTGCCAAAGACCATGCAAGAGGCTTCCTGTTTTTTTGGGTCCGACCATAAAGGTTCTTATTGAACATCCCCATCCCCGGTGGGATTCTCTACATTTTTACCCAAAGGCCACACGCCACCTTGTGTGCTTGTCCAGATTCCGCCCGAAAATAGCTCTCCTCATTCTAATTGCGCTGTGACAGGAATGTTTAGTAGCCTCCTCCTTTGCTTTTAAAGACTCCCTCGGTCTCCCCGGAGACGGACGAGTGGGCGACGCCGGCTCAAAATAGCAGCCGGCGAGAATCAAAGCTGCACCTTATGCTTAATTAAAGATTAAGGAGAAATTGCTTGCTGGTGTGGATTTTGATTTTTTTTCTCAAAGCCCCGCTTTACTTCTCCGATTAGGGTTATGCAACGCTTGTTAATACCGCACGGGCCACGCTGAAGAAGTAATGGCAAGCGGCCGTGTGGCGGCATCAATCCTGTCGTGACGGGCTGAAAAAAAATTGAAGCCGCTGCCTTTCCAGCACCTTGATTAATTGGCTGCTCACAGCTGCTAAATCCCTTAAATCAAACGGATTTGTAGCAGATGTATCGGAATTGATGGTTAATTAATGAAACACCCCCCCCCCCCCCCCCCAACCCCCCCCCCCCCCCCCCCCACCCCGAAAAGGTGAAAGCGGGGGACCTCGATTTGTCTCGTCTGCACAGTCACCCGTACATGTCGCAATGGTAGCGCTCAGTTTTATCATACTTATAGCATTTTGGGTTTTTGGGGTAACTCAAAGTACTTCCATAACTTTTTCAGCTATTTGAATGAAGACGCTCAGTGTCGATGCGTTTGGATCATAATGTTCTGATGGCAATGAAATGGCCAAAATCATCTTCTTGCCCAGTCTGATCAGCGCCTCCCGGTTAGCACTGAAAAGAGCGTTTTATTTTAAGCCACTTTCAGTGGGAGTAGTTGCAGAACAAGGAAACATTGCACGCACACCAAGTGGAGCTCACTTCCTGCATGCTCCTCCATGCCAGTGACATGTCTTCATGTTTCCACTCTCCTCTTGTAGAACTATCACAGTGAGCTCGGCTTCGCCCGTGCAGCCTTAAGAGCCACGTCCATGCAGTGTCCCATGATTGTGTGGTGAAAGAGGCTCTGGCACAGATCAGGCTTTCTAACGTCTCTCTCTCTCTCGCTCGGCCCCTTCGTGACTCACTCGGCGTATTTATCACGATTCACTACACTGCGACTCAGAGAGTCATCCCCGTCTGAGAAAAACGCCTGGAAGGCTGAGTGAGGCAGATGTTTTCGGATGCAACAGCGACCGCAGCCTGCTTCCGGGGGGAGTCCGCCGGGGTCGCACCAAAGGTTAGACGAGGATGAGTAAGAGCGGAAGGTACTGCGAGACCCACGCGGACGGCCAACTTCGGGGACTTTTCAACCCGTATTTTTTCCTCTGGAGAAAAGAGAGGAGGGAGAGCGTTCACTTTGTGAGAAAACACATTAGTGGGCCAGTTGCTGATACTATTCTGAGATGTTTTAGGAGAAAGAAGCAATATTGGTGGGAAGAGGCTGCATCCGCCCACGTTCAGATTAGTTTTATAATCCAATGGCTTAAATGACCAATGACGAAAGAGACGTGATTTGTCTTGAGGAGACGTGCGCCTTTCCACCAGGCTCTGGTGCTCCATCACGCGCCCGCCGTCCTGCTCTGTCTGCCTTCAAAGCGTCCCCTGTCCTGCTAACCATAATGAATGCCCGTGTGCGTGTGTGTGCGTGTGCTCGATGTGCTTAGCGGCGCCCTGTCAATCCGTTCCACTCAGGCTCAGGTTACGCTCGGCCACCGACGCCACCGCGGACGCATTTTCCCGGTTTGTTGCGGGTCTGTGGCTGCGACCATGCCACGGTGTCCCTGTGGTCCACATAACGGGAATGTTCCTCAGATCCGGTTCCTTTTTTTTTTTTGGAACAGTCAGATCCTGCACTATTCTCCCTCGTGGCTTTTACAAAGGCTTCCTGTGTCCTATGTTTCAAAGCTTCATATAGGAGATGTTTGATGGTATGAAAGGGATTGATGAGGAAATCAATAAATAGGCAGGACGTGGACCCACCGGCTCATTAATAATCTACTAAAGGAGTCCTTTCAAATGTGGCCTTGTATGGTCTGACCCCAGTGGGTCAAAGCGGCCTCTTCCTGCCTGTCCCTCGCCCGTCCCCTCCTTCAGGTCTCCAGATAAAAGGGCTCATTGAGAACGCAGCAAAGGGTTCGAAGGCGCCTCGGACACCTGCGGTGGACCGAACCATTGGGTTTGCTCGGATTTGATCAAAGGTGATGGGAGAGACCCTGCGCTGATGAGGAAGATGAGAAAATGGCAGCGTTTAAGCCTGTCAAGACGCGTGTTGTTGTTGTTGCACTTAACGTCGCGCAATTTCCATGCACTTCTTTCGACCTGTCACTTTTTCTGAAAGCGGCAGATGCCTCACAGTGTCCTCGCATGACAATAACAGCCCCCCGTGTAAATGATATTTACATCCACATGGAGAGGCCGCGCGGCCAGAGATGGTGCGATAACTTCTCCGGCTGAGACGTTGCCATGGGAACGTGACTCATCTCGAGTCTTCCCGCTTTACCTGTGGCAGCTGCACAGTACCCGCGGAAGCTATTTCGTGCTCTTTTTGTTTGCCAACCTGCAGCGCTGCGCCTCAGTTTTCAATAACACATCATATCAGATGTCTGGGACGACACAATGAAAGGCAGGTGCTAAAATGGCTTTTGTAGCCAGTTTATTTATTTTTAACTGCAGATGTAATTAAGTGGAGTTGGGGACACAAGTTTGAGCGAGCATGTGCAAGAGCATTTCATTTGAGCTATAAATTGTTTTGGTATCATGAAGAAACGGTTGTCTATATGACAGGATAAATATGAAATTAAAATCAAATTAGATCCCGGTTTCTCAGTGTGCAACATATAACACACTCACACACACACACACACGCCGTCACAAGCGCTACCACAAAAAAAAGGAACAGCCGTGGCAGCTGTTTGAGGTCAGTTTTGTTTCGGTGTGCTTCTGCAGGTGTGTTGTGGCACACTTGAGAAGTGTGGGGGAGGCCCATCTGTCACAGCGCTACAAACACTGCAAACACAATCCTTAGCTGTCATTCACAACAGGCCCACGTCCCTTGTCCCCCCCCCCCCCCCCCCCCCCCCCCCCCCCCATCCTCGCCGACCACTTCCCGGCACTGGTGATGGTAAAATAAATACCCTGATATTGTGGCTCAGGCAGCCTGCACATCCTTTCTGCTCCGTGTCCAGAGTGGTGCTACATCTACTCCAGGTTCTTGTGTACAATAGATGCGTTACAGCTGGAGATTGTGTTTTTTGTAACAATTGCCAACCTTAAGAGCAAGTATTGATCTGTCCATGATGGATCACTCGAGTATGAATCGGAGCACGGCAGCACGTGAAGGTTAACGACTCCTGACCTTGTCTCTGACCCTATTTGTATCTCCATCCTGATTCTGACTCCCAAAGAGCTGACCTGTGATGAGTATGAAATTAATGAGGCCGTAAACGAGCACTTCCTCACCTCATCTTGAACGAACTATACATATGAGAGAAAAAGAAAAAAAGTGACCTAAAAACACAGAGAATACGTGTGAAGAGTAAAAATGCGTCTGAAAAACATACATGAATGTTCGTGGGGGAAACCGAGCAACCGAGAATGAAAGGTCATGCACCTTGTCAACTTTGCTCAAAGCAAATTTAGACACCCATGTCGTGCTTTAGCTTTATTTCTAGCGTGAAAACCAAGAGACCAAGGGTCACCTAGACACACTGTATTGATCTCACGCGCTCACTGCAAACCTGCAGCCTGACAATTCTATTTATGTGCACACCTGGAGGCAACTGAGCCCAGAGACAGGATGAATAAGTGTATGCTGGGTTAGGGCCCGACTGGAGGGTTTTTGCACATTTTAGTCCACTTTTGATTCCAAGGCATGACAAAGGGGCTTTATATTCATAACCTACTTTCCAAGCGGCGGGTGGTTAAATCCTTTTTATCGCAGCGTGAAACTTGCAGAGGACAAAAGCTGGCCAGAAATAGATAATACAGTCACTTTAATTGATTTGACAAAGTTCACGTTGGAATCCAGTCTTTTTTTTTACGATTATGTTTATTACCAAGGCTGAAAGGGTTCAAATTCATCATATAAATGTATTTAGGACAATGTTAAATGTACTTTTTTTTTTTTTTTTTTCGGGTGCTTAGTTCATCTCTCTTGTTCATGGAATGTATCAATTGTGTTCATGGCCAGTGCTGATTGCAATTCATCCATAGTGATAATAAACCTATGAATAAGTCAGTGTCTTAATGTCGTTTGTGTGCTAAAACAGGAAAAACAAGTGTAATCCACTGAATCTTTCAGTGGCTGGAGAGGAAACGATGGCGAGTACTCTGAAGGCATCGTGTAACCCTCTTCTGTTTCCTGTACTGTGACCCCAGGGTTGCCTCATGCATGACACTGAGACACTCCCCTGGACTCCGGGCTCCCGGGTGACATCCCAGGTACCTGGAGATTCCGTTCCTGTGCGGAGATCACACTCCCCCTGCCTAGAGGTGAGGCTGGTGTCTGTTTGGATGAAGGTCAGGTGCTGTTATCTAACGTCGTCGGGTAGAATGAGAAGCTGAAAGCTTTTGGAGCTCCCGTCACGAGGTCTGTCTTCTCTGCTCTGGCCCTGCTGTCCTTGGCAAAAACACAACTTCCAGAATGTTGTTTCAGCACCGAACAATACTTTAATTTAGATTTTACAGTTACCACCCATGACCACTATTCTTTTTGTTTTTAACTGATTGATCTATAGACTTGTGTGCCGTGGCCCAAATGCCACACGGTGGCCGGTCGCAGCTTCTGAAATGTGAGAATTTGCATTGTAAATCTTAAATCTTTGTGTTGGAGTCCCAAAATGCAAATGCTTGTCCTCAAAGGAATCTGTGCTGCTCACTAGAGACCAATAGTTCACCCTGATTACACCGAGGTGTGCATGTCCACTGGATGGAATCTCTGAAGGATCTCCCTTTGCTTGAGAGTCAGACTCCATTCTTGTGTTTTCGGTATCACATCTGGAGAAAAACATTGTCCTCATGTATTAACTGTGTTTGTGACTCCCTGAATACACAGCTACAGGCCCTTGAGGTATTTTGGAGGCTATACTAAAAAAAATTGCACTATCTGATTACTCGACCCTCGTTTGTGGCTCCGAGGCTGTGGAGTGCGCTCTGTTACCTCGGTTAGGTAATACACCGGCGCTGAGAGTTATATTGGAGGTGACACCCCATCAGGCCTATAAATAGCCTTGCACTTTTCCCCCAGGAGCCCAGCTGTAGCTTTCTCCCAGGCGTTTGATCTCTAGTTTGTGGGGGACTGACATCACCCACTGCTGCTTTGTCTCCCTGGCTTTTCTGACTCCCGTACACAAACACACACACGCACACACACAGCAGAGACGCACAAACCCTCAGTGCTGGAGTGGCTTCATTACGTTTAGAAAAGAGATTTCATCAGGGATGGGGATGCTTTGAAGAGACTTGTCGCTTCAGAGCTGATTTTCCTCAGGGTTTTTCCTCAACTGCATTTAATGATGACTCACCGATGGATTGTAAATACTCAGCTATGATGGCTGCAAGCCGGCTCAGAGGGAAAGTCAGTTCTCTGGCAGTGTGTCTCCCTTAAATAAATAACGCTGTGCACTTCATTTGAGGCGATGGGGAAAGAAGCCTCATAACAAGGGAGTGTGAGTATGAAAAAAAAAAAAGGAGATACACAAACCCCCTGCAGGCTGGGTCTGACCTGTGTGAGTCACCGTCTACACACGCTTCTCCAGAACCGGGCATGACTCAGTCGCAAGCACTAACAATCAGATCGAGTATGTTGCTCCAATTTAGATTGGCCACCGAATTCGTCCTCAGTGTTTTATGCCGTGAATTGACACTTCAGTGAAGGTTATAATTTCCTGGAGCTACTGTCTGTGTGTGTTTTTTTTTTCATGGTGCACTCTTCAGACGCCTCAGGGAGGCATGAGGACAGTGTTGCACATGAACAAAAGAAACACAAGAGGGATCGTAAGTAGTGACTCGTGGCTTTCTTTATTAATGAATGGCTTTACAGGCCGGCTGATGAGAGGACACAGTTTGTTTGCTTTTGGAATCCAGTCGTTTGTATATATGGTCTGTGGCTTTGCTAATGATGAATACATCATCTACTAATCAGAAGCCATTACGTTTGGTTTCAGAGGTTTTGAAAGAATCCTTTTAGCTGGGACTTGTATGTGTCGGACGCCCACTTTCTAACAAACGTCAGATTCTGTATATGTTTATACATCGTAACGGATGGCTTTGTTAATATGTTTTTATTATTTTTTGTCTTTATGGATCAGCTAACTCCAATGGATCATCAGACCCTTCAGCCTGTGATGTCACAGGGACATTTATCATGTATTACTTGGTACCACATTCATCTGTTGACATAAATGCTTATTATTATCAATGTTTTTTTTTTGGTTATAAATGAGTGTGATGTTAGTTCCTATTATTTAAGTTGACGGCTGAGTTTAGTGATTGCAAAACACATTCTCATTTTCCTTTTTCCTCACAGAATCATGTGGAGCACATATATTTTGAAGAAAATGGCACACCCTCAGCATTCCCTTCTAAACAGCAGCAGTCCTGTTGGATATGTTTTGCATACCAGACACAATTGTGGACATTACATATTGAATCTACAGGAGCCACTGGCCTATAAATAATTCATGGCAGGACAGGGATCTGTTTGCCCCCGTGCCTCTCTGGTGCGCGTGTGCACCTGGTGCCATTTGGCCACGGCAGACGCGTCTCCAATTATCCGTGAGCACATCCCTGGATCTCCGCTCATGCCTTTACCTCCAGTTCTACGTCGATTCGAGACGGAGCCGGAATCGATGCGTGCCACACGAGAAACTCACACGTGAATAACTTATGCGTAATGGTTTATTTGCCTTTGCGCGCAGGAGAATCCAACAGCACACCAACAGGGGGAGGGAGAGGGAAGTATAGCCCGGTGTGTTGAAAACGTGCAGGAGGAGTTTTGCATGCTTTTTTTTTTGCATGTTGTGTGACCATAGGACAAGTTGTTCCCGCGTCTCGGGGTGTGATCGCACACTTTCTTCACGCGAGAACCCGTGTAACGCACGCTCTGCCTCCAACCCGAGTCCTGCTCGGCTCAGTACCAAGATGCGCCGCCTGATGAGTGAGCCGCCTGCAGGCTGCTGCTGCTGTTGGTTAAATGGCCAGAGATGGTGAAGGAGGACCTTTGTCACGCGCCCTGCTCCCACTCGGCACAGCTTTAACTCCACGACTCGGCTGGTGGTGGATGGGAAAGCTTCAGCACGCTGGACAGCGCCCGCGGAGCTCGGAGCGGACGGTGGCGCATGACGCGCGCGGGGTTTCTCCGCCATGCATCTGGGGACCGGCTGGAGACATGAGCCACGGGGGACCGTGGTCGCACTGAGGTCTTCTCTGCCCACCACAGGCGCGCGCAACCCGGCTGCGGACTCTCAGGAGTGAGATAATGGACTTTGCTGAGGTCCTGTGCGCTTTGTTCATCGTCGTGGTCGCGGTGGTCTCGCTGCTGTCCAACTTGTTGGTGCTGCTATGCTTCGTCCACAGCACCGAGATACGCCGACAGGTGCCCGGTGTCTTCACCATGAACTTGTCCTTCTGCAACATCCTCATCACGGTGCTGAACATGCCCGCCACTCTGGTCGGGATTATCCGGCGGCAGCAGCCTTTTGGGGATTGCGTGTGCCACGCGGTGAGCTTCCTGGAGACCTTCCTGACGGCCAACACCATGCTGAGCATGGCAGCCCTCAGCATAGACCGGTGGATAGCGGTGGTCTTCCCGCTTAGTTACTCCACCAAGATGCGCTACAAGGACGCAGTGATCATGGTGTGCTACTCCTGGCTCCACTCTTTCACCTTCTCCCTGGCGGCGCTGCTCCTCTCCTGGGTCGACTACAGCGACCTTTACGCGTCCTGCACCCTGCAGCCCGGAGACGGAGCCGGGGACAGAATCAGGTTCACGGTCTTCACGGTGGTCTTCCACGCCACCAGCTTCGTGCTCTCCCTGCTCATCTTATGTTTCACCTACCTGAAGGTGCTGAGAGTCGCCAGGTTCCACTGCAAGAGGATCGACATCATCACCATGCAGACTCTGTTCCTGCTGGTCGACATCCACCCCAGGTACTCCATCTCACCTTTTCTCATTCAAAGGAAACTGTGCATAGAGAGTTGTGTCTCAAAAAGCTCATCACCCTTTGCGTTTTTTTTTGTTCAGTGTGAAACAAAGATGTTTATCTGAGCAGAAGAGGAGAAAGCAAAGAGCCACCAAGAAGATCAGCATCTTCATCGGCTCATTCATCATCTGCTTTGCTCCTTATGTGATTACAAGGTAGGTCAAATTAAAAGCAAACACTCCACAACATCTCATTTACGGCAAAACCTCTGTACGGGCTGCAAAAATGAATGACCTTGCTTGTAACAACAGGGCTCCAGCAATTACCTCGTGAGTAATTTGGTTCAAACATGTTTAGATGAGCAAATAAGCACATCTCTGCTTTCAGGCTCATTAACTCTCTTGTGTTGCATAGAAAGATAGGAATCTGTCAGCACGTTGGATCAGATTTGGAAAACCTGAAGTGCGCACTCACATTATACTAGGTCCTCACCAAACGTCACGCTGCTTCTTTTTTTTTTTTAACCCTATACTCTGAATTATTATCATTTCTCCGAATCGGGAGACTCCTTGTTGCTGTAAACACATGCCACGCTGCTTTCCCTGGAATATACACTTAAAAGGCACAGAGTGGGAAAACAAAGGCAGCATAGAGACCACCAGTGGGACACATGTGCTGCGTGCACGGAGATAGGGGAGGGAGGGAGGGAGCAAACATTATCAGGGAAACCTCCTGCCCAAGGAAAGTAGCCAGAGTGTCTGTCGAAGACTAAACATCTGATTAAAAAAGCTTCCCAAACAGGATGTGCCATGTGTTCCGGTTAAAGAGTGGCATTTAAACAAAATCTTCCTCGCCGGTTATTGCTGTTATGTAACTTTTTGGAAATCTTTCCAGGATGTCAACTCATTTTGTAAAGCTACAATAGATAAATACGCTCTATAAAACCCAAAATACATTTCGAGGCGCCTCCTCTCTTTTCACCGTCTTGCCATCTTTGACATGTTTAAGGCTCTGGAGGTTGGCTCATGTTTCTGCCGCCGTCCCCTCAGGTTGGCGGAGCTTCTACCTTTTGTGGACATCAACCGCCACTGGGGAATCATCAGTAAATGCCTGACCTACAGCAAGGCTGCGTCCGACCCCTTCGCCTACTCCCTCCTGCGTCAGCAGTACAAGAAAGTCCTGGTTACAGTCGTCAACAGGCTGCTCCGCCGTGACCTGTACCCTTCCTCTGGCCACAACAGCTCTCTGGACACCGAGAATGACTACTGTCTCCAGAGGATCAGCTAATGGCAAACACTCGGCCTTGACACGTACACACGTACGGGCCGAAAAAGACAGGTCCTCCCCCTCGAAGGAAGAAGTCAGGCGGAGGAGGCAAAGAGTGAGGAGCGAGACGGAGTGGACAGGATATTGGATGGAGGCGGAAAAGGAGAGAGTAGATGGAGGGGAGTGATTGTGGGTGGAGGGGGCGGGGCTGAAGACGGAGCAAAAATAAAGAAGATGGTGGGCGGAGACGAAATGAGAAGACAGGGGGAGGATGAACAGGCCAGGATGCGAGACAGGGACGATGTGCAGACGGTGGCCTCAGACGGTTTTGGTCAACAAGGGATCTCTAATTCGGCAGACAAATCAAATTTCATCCGACGAGCGCTCAGACGAACCACAAACTGATGCCTAACACGCTCCGTCTTCGCTTTGAGAGACGAGCATGAGGTGGCCTTTTGTACCCCACCCACCACTTTGTAACCATTTTGGCAAATCCAGGCGGTGACTTCCCCCCTGCTGCACCACACAGGGACAGTAGCTGATGTTGGAAAGGGCAGCAGAGCGAAAATGTGAAAGAAACGGACACACACTCCCCCACACACACACACACACTATGTTGTTCCTGCTGCTGGATAATATACCTTCAGTGAATGGATGTACTTACTCTTAGGCGTGGAGACTCGGCTGCAGCACATTATTTCCATGTTCCGTATTGACCGCTTTAGACTACTCGGCAGTGTCATGTCAGTCACTGAATATTGATGCACTTTGTCTAAATCTCTCAGAGCTACTATGGTTACAGGAGCCAAAGGCAAATAACATGTACGCCACAGTATTAAAGGACAGGCCTGGTGATATTCTTTATTCTTTGTGTTACTGTCGAGTCCACAGTTACCAAATCATCACCACAGTGCAACAGAGTATTTTAGTATTTTAATTAGGACACTTTTGGATGTTTGATTTAATTTGATTCCAAAGGTCACGGGAATTCAAGAAGGGAATTTGATAATGGACATGTCTCAAATTGTATTCTCGCACTTAAGGAAAGTTAAATAAATCTCAAATATACATAAAGATAAACTTAAATATCAAAAGATGTACAGTATAAGGTTTAATACCAAGCTAGAACTATTTATTATCAAATGATAAAACAATGTATTATTGTACATTGTTAAGTGGCAGGTGAGTTCTGTTTTTTGGTCTTATCGTGGCTTTTGCTGACAGTAAGAAAAACAGAATATCACCAGAAGTGTAACTGAATGTACTAGAGATAGCCCGACTTTGAAATGAGACGTATTTGTACAACTGCGCTTTGTTTTGCCAGTTGGAAATGTTTCTATGGATATTTACATGATGTTATTATATACTTTGCACTGCACAGGAGCAATGTTTTGTCGAGATGAAGAGGGAGCAACGTGATGTAGCATAGGAATGCTTTCAAAGTGCTTTAAAACACACCGGTTTGTGTTTGTGCCAGATTTGAATATGTGACTTTTTCAGCTGTTCTATACTTTAAACAGAGTAGCTGCTTTAATATTATTACTAAAGAAAATTTTGTCTCTTTGGATGTATTTTATGCACACGTATTTTCCCCCTGTGAGCCACTTGCTGTTCTTTGACAGTGTGATTAGCTATTAGTGGAATATGTGCAATAAAAACTGTCAATTATAAATATATTTATAATTATACTTTACATTCAAGCTGACTTCACAACGAAATGGCAACTATTATCACTTTTATTTAAGCACAGAAACATTTGTCTTTAATATTCCATATCGGAAATAGATGAATACCTGGTGTACTTCTCATATGCTCCAACAAAACAAGTCTATTGGTTCCTCATCCACCTGTTGATGGATCACATTGTTTTGCATCCATCTGCCTCCTGGCACTAATTACACTGTAGACAATATGTGGCATAAAAAAATGACCGTTGTGTCGTATGCTGCAGCAGTTTTATTGCCAAGTGTAATTAAATGGGCGGATGAAAGATCATTTCTGAAGATTAGGGATTCTAATTTATTCGGACTCAATAATGACTGGAGTATAATTTGATGCATGGAAACAGACCAACAGTAATCATTCGCAGCATTAAGTGAAGGAATTTCCATTTCTGTGGCTAATTCAAACACCAGCACATCTGAAATTGATGCAGTTTGTACTTTGAGCAGTTCCAGGTTGTGCAGATGCCAGGTCCTGGCTATATTAACATATCTCTCTCATTAACCCCAATCATCAGGAACTGATGAAAGAGAAACTGGTCATTAAAACCCTTTGCATAGCAAATCATCTATTTCACAGTTGCTTCACTTTGAAATCAAACATCATATATACCTGATGTTCCAGTGTAATGCAATATACTCTCAATCAACCCAGCCACGAAGAATGTACATTAAATAATCGGGGCCATGCAATAATCTGCATAATAAATGGAGGTCTAAAAAGGTCTTATTTATATTGTTGATTTAGCTGAAGGACGCAGTAGTATTTTCCTCCTGTAACTCCAGCTCACTACGCTCCTTACAGCCGGGGGGCTGAACCCAGGAGTCCAAGCTGTGCCCTCCCGCTCGCATGATTAATAATCATGCTTCACGTATGCTAATTTTGCTCATCTTGTAGAAAGGAAGACCCTGTAATTTTTAGAACGAGTAAAACAAGACCACATGGAAGTGAAGGAACCAGCGACTGTCAAATAAGAATGTAAATGTGCTCTATAGAAGACTTAAGTGAGTAGAAATAAGCTTATGAGGCAACCACCTGAGCTGAGTATGTGTAAGCAAAGTAAATCTCCTCTTGAGTCAATCAAAGACTTGATTTCTTGAGAATCATTGTTCCATCATGGAGAATTTAATATTATGAGATAGAGTTTAATCAGAGTTACTATTAGCAACACAGAAAACACCAAGGTCATTATTATGTTGATTCCTCCAATTGGATCATATAATAATAGGATAATAGAAATAGCTTTCTGTTTGGAATAATAATAATAATAATAAAAGAACCTTTGCTGAAATGGAAGACATGTTGAAGTCAGGCCCTCCCTAAGGCTTTGTTACTTGGTCTATTTGCTCCTCTTCTTCCTGTTACACAGCAGGATGTAAACACCCACAAATATGATGCACTTTTTGTGTGGAAATAGAATTTCAAGCTGATGTGAACAAGACAGAAAGAAAGAAAAGAAGGAAACAAGGAGAGTCATGTACAAATATGTAGGCATAAGTACGTTTTTTTTAAGTAGTTTCCTGTGTCTGGACAAGTTATTGTCACAAAAACGACAAACATCTTGACAAAAACCCTGATTATTCTCATTATGTGAGCTAACACTCAGGTCTAGATAGGGACTTCGGGCCCTAGTAAAAGCAGCGTTAATGCACATAAAGAAAGGCGTACCTGCACTTCCGGTGGGTAGCTTGTATTTTGAAACCTCTCATCGGAAGTGTTGATAAGCTTTTATAGTTACACGAACGCTGCTTTTACTAGTGCCTGAAGTTCCTGCCTTTGGCCACCAGAGGGCCGTTCTAAGCACTTTTTTGAAGAACGCCCCTTGAGTGTTAGCTCACGTCGTGAGTTATAATCAGGGAAGCACATAAGCGGTTTGAGTAAAATAGAAGCTCACCCGAAATAACTAGATACAAAAACCATCGTAAAAATGTATGAAATAACAATTTAGACGTAACATTCCTTCATGGCACTATCATGCAACGGGATGCTCAGGTACGCAAAGGCCCTTCGTCACACAAGTTGCGTTACGCATTCCAGGCATCTGCACCCCTGGATATAGGGAATCATTTTATTACAGTTTAAACTACGCAATCAGCATAATACAGGCTAGATTAATCTTTTGGTTGATTTAGGATGTAGTTTTAATAAAACAGGGGCTTTTATTGGCTGCGTGTGGTTGGCCGGGTCGGGGTCATGTGACTGAGGAGGGCGGCTTCAATTCGCAGAAGTCGGAAGTACGACATTTTTGACGCCAAGAAGTGGAGCCAGCTGTGCACAGCTAAGTGTGGTCGCGTTAAAAAAAAACTTTCCTGGGACTCAAAGTGGAGAGACTCCACTCAGAAGCTGAGTAACAATGGGAAACTGTGCATGTTCCCTTTCAGCTGAGTTTGAAATTGGCGCCAAATCTACATTCCCGTGTATATGCGCGTATCCCCGCAGTCATTTCCCGTGTAATCCGATCTCAGACCGTAGTCTGTGTAGTAAAGTGGCTCAGGACGGGGATCTGTGCACACTCACACACACACAGACTCTGGCTGCGTGTGTGAGGTGCCACATCGGAGAAGGACTTCAGTGAGACTCGGAAAATGAGCATCATGCTGCTGCTGCTGCTGCTGCTCGTGTTGGTCCTTGTGTCGGCCGCTCCTCCACGCTGTGACCCTGGATACCCAGGTACAACTTTTCTTCTTTATCATCATCATCATCATCATCATCACATACCTGACTCGCACAACGTCCTCCAGGCCCGCTGCGCAACTTGGATCTCCTTTCGTATGTCCCCGCAATGTGGAAGATCTGGTTCACTTTTGGATTCAGAAGCCAAACGTTGAGGCTGTTCAAACTTGTTTGCAACTTTTTGCAGCATGAATCCACATATTCTGATGATCTTGGTCTGTACCTTGTCAGATAATATTATACTCGATAACCTCCACCTTATAATCCTGTAAAACGGTGTCGCATGCAGTGATTTATGACACTCTGCAGAAAAAGAAAAGCGCAGCTCAGAAAGCTGCCGAGGTAAAAGCAGAGAATATTTTATAGGCCTGGGAAAGACATTAATAAAGGCCACTCTGCCATCTAGTGTCTGCCAGCTCATGACATTTCTGATGTGTTTTGCAGGACAGTGCAGGCCAACCGTGCAAGAAAAACGTGAGTACCCTGGTGCTTTCAGGAAGATTCATGCTCGGCCTGTTTCTCTTTGCCACGGCTGGACTCTCCATCCCACCCATCCCATTTTGTTTTTGGATTTTTGATCCCCAAACCTCTCGGTGTGCGTTTTTGCCTGTGACATCGCAGAAAGACCAGGCCCTGACGCGGCCCCACCCTGGCTGACAGGTCAAGTGTGGATTTTTTGGATTGAGTCAGTGTTTTGAACAACAGAGTGGGATGAGATCATAATCCACACGAGGCGTAGTCTTGATAGAATCTGGCCCCGAAAGCCATGGGACCATCATGTGTATTTTTAGATGATCGATGGCACCATGAAATATTCAAATTCTCATTTCCAGAGATAATAGAAATGTTTGATTGAGGACAGCACAGTGAGACTCATGGCTGTGTGTGTCTGTGCGTTATAGATGGAGACAGTACTTATCCTGATCCTATAAAAAAGCCAAGATTCATTCTTTAATGAATGGATTTCTCCTGAGCAATCTTGGAAACGCTTATTATCAGAAATCACGTCTCTCCCATCTCTTGTATTGTGGTTTTCTTTCTGTTTTTGTCTCAGCCAAGTGCACCGACGTCCTGTTGTCCTACTGCGACGACATGGCCTACACGCAGACCATGTTCCCAAACACCCTGGGCCACAAGAGCCGCGAGGACGCCGAGGCGGGTGCCGAGTACCTCCTCCTGAGCGTGGTGGAGTCCCTGCTGGGTGGAGAGTGCAACCCCGAGATCCGCATGCTGGGCTGCTCGGTGTTGGCCCCGCGCTGCGAGAAGCACGCGGTGCAGAGGCCCTGCCGCTCCACCTGCGAGGCGGTGCGCAAGAAGTGCGGCCACGCTTTCGAGGGCATCAAGATGGCCTGGCCCTACTTCCTCGACTGCGATCGCTTTTTTGTGAGTGATGAAGAAGGATGTTACGACCCACTGGTGGGGCTCAAAGGTGAGAGAGCGAGAGCATTATTATCTTTCTTGTGATCGAACCTCATAACTTTTCAGCTTCATCACTTATATCTGGCAAAGAAAAAAGTGTGGTTTGACTACAGCTTTTTGTCCAACACATTGTCTGCAGACATCTGACAAAAACATCTGTTTTTTTTTTACATGCGAATGTGGCTCCCTTCAAAAATAAAATCCTAATGGCACGCCTCACTTCCCAACATAAACTCTCACTCACATTTGGTCCCGGGGCAAATTTCAAATGTTTTATGAGGAACAAACAGTGTCGTAAACTGAAACTTCATGCACAATTTGAGAGAAAACGGTGTCTGGTAGTGTTTTCATAAATAAAAAAAAAAAAGTGGAAAATGAACGGTTAAAAACTACTAACGGAGACTAGACAAAAAAAAAAGGTTCTACTGTAGCCCACAGAATTCATGTGCGAGCCATATGAGAGCCTCAGCAACAGAAACGTATGCACGGAAGGCAGGATTTCATTTTCACAATTCGTCATGTCGTGGTGGAAGATAAAGCCTGTGCATGCTCGTGAAAGTCAGCCAGTGAAATGCACCACACTGTCTTGACTTTGTAGCATCTCCCTTGTTATTGTTTTGCACATTTCTTTTTAACATTAACAGATGTTTGGCAGCAGGTCGGACCCCTGTAAGAAGAGTTGAAAGAGTGAGTTTGCATTCCTCGGATAAAGTTGTTTTCATAATTTTGGGGAATAACATTTTTTTGTACAGGCCACCGTTTAACTATAGAAGATCCGTTTTCTGAGGGCCTATCTCATTTATAAGATTATATCATAGCTAAATGCCGGTAACTCGATTCAATGGAGATGGTTCAAGCCAGAGATTAAGAGAGATGGGGTTGCTCCGTCCATATACGAGGTGAAAGTCTTTTTAGGTCATGTGAATCTGGCAGGGCTATAGTCTGAGGTGCTCCATCTGGTTTTGTGTCTATTATTAGTGGGTTTAGCTGGTGTCAAAATCGGTGTGAATAGGAAAACAAGGGGGCTGCAGACATCAGCAAGTTTAGCACTTTTTAATGTGTCTGTTGACACATTATAAAAACGCAGGATTCATCAGGCATTGGGTGCTAGATCGACTTTCCACACATTCCTTTGGGTTCCTGTCATTCATACCAGAGTCTATAAACATTTTTTTCAATCTTGGCAGCACTGCGAGAGACTGGAGACGGCCTTTTTGTTTTTTTGTTTAAAGAGCTTTAGGGTGCTCTGTCACTCCAGCTGCAGTCATTGAAACCCCTTTGCCTTTTTCCCTCTCTCTCTACAGCAGAGCAGGATGTCGAGGCCGCCGACAGCATGGAGATGCTTCCCCCGGAGGAGCCCGCCCCCTCCGTGCAGTTCACCTATCACTCCAACGCCCAGATGATCAGCGTGCTGAAGAAAACGGAGGAGCAGTGCTCCAGCATAGCCAGGACCTACAGCATCGGACGCAGCACGGAGGGCAGGGAGCTGCTGGTGATCGAGTTCTCCAGCAACCCCGGCCAACATGAACTGCGTGAGTCAAAGTGCTCCGCCTCTGTGTCGTACACTTGACATCCCCCTCATCACAACAGTTGCTGTTGATGTAAATCTTTGTAGTGGAGCCGGAGATGAAGTACGTTGGCAACATGCACGGAAACGAAGTCCTGGGCCGCCAGCTGCTGATCTACCTGGCTCAGTATCTGTGCTCCGAGTATCTGCTGGGGAACGAGCGCGTCCAGACGCTCATCAACACCACACGCATCCACATCCTGCCCTCCATGAACCCCGACGGATACGAGCTGGCCGTTTCTGGAGTCCCGGACAATAACTATGACGATACTGAGGAGGTAAACGATGCCTGTGTTTAACTCGGGCTTTCTAAAACCAAGAATTCCATTTTTGATTCAATTTTTTTATTTTATTTCCCCCCCCCCAGGGTCCTCGATATGATACTGGGATGATCGGTCGAAACAACGCTCAGAACATCGACCTGAACAGGAACTTCCCCGATTTGACTTCCATTGTCTACAGCCGACGCAGGCAAAGGGCCTACCGCACTGACCACGTCCCAATCCCAGACTATTACTGGTTTGGTAAGGTACAGTGTGAATCCTTGTTTCCGAACATTGATAAATAAACGGGACTCGTGTCATTTCTTTGACTGAATTCAGTCTCCATGCCGCCATCCAGGTTGCACCGGAGACGTATGCCGTCATGAAATGGATCCGCTCGGTCCCGTTTGTGCTCTCTGCCAACTTCCACGGTGGGGACCTGGTGGTGTCGTACCCCTTCGATCTGTCCAAACACCCGCTGGGACACAACCTGCTCTCCTCAACACCGGATGACAAGGTGATGATGCCGTCACATGTATTCACTATTAACACTTAAATGATAGTCATTTAAATGAGTCCAAGTCGGGACTTCTTGTCTTGTCTCTGAACTGTCAGCCTTGTGAAGTAATTTTCCCGCAAATGGTTATAATAATCGCCTGCTTTAAAAAAATAATAATAATAGATTTCATTTTTCGTAAAACCCTAGTTTACAGTAATGCAGCAGTTTTCCTTTTGTAGGTTTTCAAGTTCCTGGCCAGAGCGTACGCAATCTCCCACGAAAGAATGTCCTATGAGAACGCCCAGTGTGGATCATCTCGCTCTCTGAGTGAGAAAGGAATCATCAATGGAGCTCAGTGGTCCAGCTTTGGAGGCGGTGAGTCGGGAAAGTTCCAATTCTTCCTTAGTAAAAGTGAAATGTGTCTCGGGGCCACTAGATGGTGCTGTGGCACCATTTATGATTTTAAAGGCAGGGGATCATTGGAGCCCAACACAGGGGCAAAGGTCAGCAGCCTTGCTCGTTGGTTTGTGGGTAAACGCAGCTTTGTCCCGTCTCTGATCAGGCATGCAAGATTTCAACTACCTTCACACCAACTGCTTTGAGGTGACGGTGGAGCTGGGTTGTGATAAATTCCCCCCTGAAGAGGATCTGTACGTCGCCTGGCACGAAAACCACGAGGCGCTGCTCACGTTCATGGAGATGGTGAGAACAAGTTGTTCTGGTTTCTGTCGACATACTAACATATGGCCTCGTGGACGTCGAGTATTGACGCGTGGAGCCAGCTGGCCCTGAATCATGTTGTACTGTTCGGATTAAATGAGCGTGACTATTTTTTTTCCCCTGATCAAGTCTTGATACGTGCGTGAATACGTTGTGAGTAATTTTGCGTTCCCCAGGCCCATCACGGTATTAAAGGCATCGTAAAAGATGAGGACGGGAACGAAATCAAAGGTGCACACATATCCGTCAGAGGAATTCGCCACGATATTACCACAGGTGAGGATTATCATCCACATAACAGATGAGTGAATGCCACATCTACAGCGGTCTTGAGTTTTTCAGTGATGTGACCATTTAAAAGTTGCTCATGAGTGAGTCTTGATCACCGATCCTGTAGGAGGTGAATACAACGTTAGACACGTCTTTCGGAGTCCTCACTCTTAGCTGTGGAAGAAAACGCATCATGTGTGAAATAGTTTTGAGCCCATTCACAACACTCTGTCCCTCTGCCTCCCCGCTCAGTTGAAAATGGTGAATACTGGCGTCTCCTCAACCCTGGCACCCACATCGTGAGCGCCTCGGCCCCGGGCTACACCAAAGCCATGAAGAAAATCCGCCTGCCTCCAAGCATGCAGGCAGCAGGCCGAGTGGACTTTGTGTTGCACAAAGCCGCGCCGGAGGACGACATGCAGGAGGCGGGCCCCACCATCCCCTCCATGGACAACTACCACCGCTTCGACCCTTATAACCAGTACGAGCGCTACACCCTGATGGCCGATCTGAGCCAGAACCGCGAGGAGAGAGAAGAAAAGCCCTGGTGGTGGAGCTACTTTGTCTTGCCAGGTAGACCCACCCCCACCTGGCTGCTAAAACACTATTAGAGCTTGAATTAGAGAAGTGGAAGCAGTGTACACACGAAGCCACTGGCTGGCCTTCATTGTAGCTTTCACACTTTTACACTTGGGTTCATGAAATCATAATGTAAGCACCTTTAATCCACAGTGAGAGTCGCACAGGATTTTACTGGGTTAGCTATAAGTCTGTAAGCTTTTGCCATGACAACTAAAACGGCTTTAGTATATAGCCATGATGGGATTATTTGTATTTTCCAACAATTTCACAGCACAAATAAAGAATTTTATATTATATGAATCCTTTGGATACATGTAATCATACTTTCCCTCTGGAATTCATATTGTAGTTTACCAAGGTCCTGATATTCTGAGTGAACTCTTCACAACTCTGGTCCAATCATTTATTTTTAAATGTAATGAACCCAAGAGTCCACAAGGTGGCAGGCAAAATCCATTTCTGGCCCAAGTTAGACAAACTTCCGAAATACTATTCTGCACGTGTTTCATGAATATAAGGCTGAGGCAAGGATTTGTAGGTTTGAAATTCTTTTATTCTGTCAAGTTATTTAATATACACATTATATATTTATATATATATATATATACACACACACACATTGCATAAAGGTGTGAAAATCAAATCACAGAATGATGGCTAAAGATACAGGCATGATACAGGCATTCTGCTCATCGACTTTATGGAACATAATCTAAAGAATGTTTTAAGCATGCAGTTTGACCTATGTATACACAAGTTACGGATATATGGCTTACACTAATTTGTCAGCTGCCTTCACCTATAAAATCCACCAAATAGATACACAAGTGCCATAATGAAAAGAGGTAGATAAGGGAGCACCGCTTTGCGAGAGCACTGCAGGCCCCAGGGTCTGGTGAAGTCCCAAATCTTATAAAGAAAAATGGCTCTTAAGGATTTTGATGTAAGGTCACAAAAGAAGCATGGGAAAAGCAAATTAGCCCCAGATAAAGCTCGAGTAATACTATTAGAGATTCACAGAAGAAAGTCCAGTTAGTGAACTACTTGACCCAGGACAAGTGAGTGGGGGGAAAAAAAAGTTCTCGGGGGATTTATAAAACACAAACACATGATTTGGCACCAAACTCGGTCAGAAAAACAGCAGAGGACAAACATCCGTCATTAGTGGGTCTGAAAACAGCCGTACAGAGCTCAGGCCAGTCTTGGGTTCTCCTCTGAGCAATGTTGCACTTCATGGGAATGCAGATGTGCCGAAGCAGTCATCAGTTTGCCAGAGCCAAAACCTATTGATTACCTGAGAGGCCCAAAATAGGTTTCCTCCATTTGAATGTCATGTCTCCATAGCCCCTCCATTAGTGGGCACAGAGTGAAGGCCTAATCCAAACCAAACACGGTGTCAAACAGCCGCTCTCAGTATATGAGAGAATGGCTGCTTTGACTTGTCACATGCTTTTTTTTTTTTTTTAATTTTAGCAAACATACGACAGTCCAATGTGGGATTGACCCCTTTGTGCTTCTCTGGGGCCGTTTCCCTGAGCCACCCATGTCAGGTGATGTCATGCAGGGTCACCAATTACGTGGTGAGGCTGAAAAAGTAGCAGAGAGCTGCGCCGAGCTGCCATGCTGCGTTAGCGTCATGCCTCTGGCAAGTAGGTAAGTAACGCCTCGTTACAGTTCACTGAGCCTGCTCTCTGTTCTCCAAGGAGCTTTAATACGCTTATGTCCCTCCTCCGGATCACTTTGTAACTATGACTATTTATGAATGCCCAGTCCACCATGTGGATATAGTGCCACCAGGTGCAAGTATCACTGCAGGGGAGGTCATTAAGTGTGTTATTTTGGTGTGATTCTGAGATGTGAAGAAGGGGGCTTTCAAATGTTCCCGAATTAAGGATTCTGCATTTTATCCTCTAAATGTTCCAAAAATGATTAAGCATACACAATTGGTTGCGTTGCAGCCTGTATGCACCTATTTGTCAATGGTGTTTAATAACTATCATCTGATAATAGTTCTAATATTAAATATATATCACATGACGGGTCAGGATAATAAAAAAAAAAAAAAAAAAGAGGAGTAGGGTTGAGTGGCAGCAACAGGTGTATAGTTGGGAGAAGTTGAAATTGGAGACAATTCAACTGCTAATGATTCTTGTTTCCACAGGGATGTTTGAACCACAGCAAGCGAAAGCGTGCCAAGTGCAACATTCCAGGAGATCAAAATCCTCATTCATTCATAAAGTTCACTCGTGAAATCCTTGTCTCCCAAATCACACATTCTTACCGCATGTCCCTGGGTGTAACTCTATTCCTGTTTTATGATCCTTATCAGGGGGGAAATTCATCCAGCCCTGCCAAACGTCCCGTAATTGCAAAAACAGCATTTCATTTCCGAATAATGGCTCAATGTCAAGTCCAATTCGCTCTGCTTGTTAAGCGGCAGCAATTACCAAATCGTACATGTGCAGACAACTCCTCCCGTGGGTGATAATAAGCCACTTTCTTTGTTACAGACCCTGAACAAACTCGAGAGGGAACACGTGAAGCAGAGATAATACGAGCAGTCGAGCGTGAGTGTAGACAAAACCCCACCAATGGTTCTTGTGGAAAACCCCCTCAGCGGTGAGAGAAGCTGGTCCAACTGGGTTAAGGTGATCCCGCTTTAATAGCGTTGGGATCCCCAACTGCAACACCATCTTCACAATGGACAATACAGCC
This sequence comes from Colistium nudipinnis, assembly GCA_016785305.1. Lineage (NCBI taxonomy): Eukaryota > Metazoa > Chordata > Actinopteri > Pleuronectiformes > Rhombosoleidae > Colistium > Colistium nudipinnis. The sequence continues at coordinate 2,819,367 of JAFBJU010001433.1, forward strand.
GCTGCTTGGTGGAAGTCACTTCCCCTTTGGGAGTGACGGGCTGCGTCCGGGTTGATTGACTGCTGGTGTTGATGAACTTGGGAGGTACACGGAGGCCTTTTATTCTGTTGGTTTGTTTGGGGTCTGTGCTTTGGTGTGACGGTCAGAGGTCGGCGTGCAACGGCTTTAGTTTGACCTGCAGGCTCCGACGATGAATCCTGTTTGTTGACATGTTCCCCCAGAGTTTGATTGTGTTCGTTGGTTTTTGATTTGCTTCTGCAACGCTCTGATACTCTCCTATAGGTTGGGTTCAGAGGGGAGAGCCATGTGGAGATGGCTTCTGCTCGTTCAGCCGTAGGTCTTTGGCACAAATGCTTTGATTTTCCTCCATTTAACCATGAACGGTCAACTTTGCAGAATCCCTGTGTTAGCTGCAGCAGAGAATACCGCCTAAACAAAATGCTTTCCAAAGAAAATCTTCTTTTTTTGTTCTTGCAATGAACTGAAATTGCAGCCACTGTTAAAAAAAAATGTATTATTGATTACATGCTGATATTAAGTGTCAGATAGATCCAAAAATGCCTTTTGTCATCCTATCCTGATGAGAACTTCACCACCAACTTCGTTTTAATTGGGTGAAGTGAATGTTAACGCCCACCTATCCAGGAAGTGCTGGCGAACCAGGAAGTCAGTTTTCCTGAAGGTTTCTCCTCATGTATCTGGTAAGTTCAAGTGTTTTCATATTTTCACTGTTGAAGATGAATTATTTTAGTTTGCTAACAAGCGTTGTTTGTTTAGATTTGTGTGTCCATGCTTTTGTTTTCATATACTTCGTTATGTTATTCAAACCGTTGTGGCCCTAATTGGTCATTGCCATCACCTGTGTCGTTGTTGCCTGAGGGAAGGCGGGTCAAAGGAGTACAGCGTCGAATCACAGCAGGACAGGAACTATGACATCACAGCAGAGCGTGAGGCGCATCTGTCTTATTTTGGTTTCAGGAAATTGAGCCTATATTTTGGTCCTGTTATGCTGCATGTTTTTTATGTATTCAGTTTGTCCGTAGGGTGACATAACCCCCCCCCCCCCCCCCCCCCCCCCACCAGCGCCGCCCCCCCCCATGATAAACACGAGCACGGCAGTATATGTATTTTGATTGCACGTCCACACGTGCGCCCATCACGTAAATACGCACGAGGCTTAATTGACTTCCCCAGACGGGCTGTGTTTTGATTGATTTTGTTGTCAGCAAAATAATAGTGGAGATTAGTGTTTGCATACTTAAAGTCAACTCTCCTCTCACAGTGGGGGATCCTCCCATGTGAGTTATTCTCAGCAAAGCACATGTCTAGACACCGCCCAATTGAGGGCCAGAATAAAACATGAAGCACAATCGAAATAAGTGTTCTGGAGCTTAATGCACATTAACGCCGCGTCCCACGGATAAAACACTTAAAAGTCAGTCATGAAGAAGAGAAAGCCCCAGGGCTCTTTGGGCTGGGTACATGTCCAGCTACTTTAGCTGTCATGCAGCAGCATCTCAGAGCTTCTGCCTGTGCCTGGCTGAAGCCATTTAGCGGTGCCCTGGATAACTGAAACCGACAAAACTTCTGATTCCAGCCTGATCTTAGAACAACACCCCTGGCAGTTGTGAAGCTGTCTTTGCCCATCTCATCCAGCGCGGTCCCACAACTGCATTTGCCGCGGACAGAGATGCCTTGTGATGTTACAACTGTTGCCCAGAGAATGAAATCAAACGGAAAACATTCAAAATAGAAGTCAGATCTGGCTGACAGTTGTGGAACGGAGAGGGGTGAGACGTATACTATTGCTCGAAGATGGTGCGAGACTAAAGGGCGCAGAAGTGCCATCGCATGAATAAAATACGATGGCATTTGGCCACTTAAAGCCGATGGGTTCTCCAAAGGCTAAAATGTCGGATGAGTCCCGGCTAATTTTTGCCAAGAGTTGCTCTTCTGCACAGAGTCGTTGCCCAGAATGCTGCAGAGCAACAACACTGGATGATGAGATGTTTACAGCTGAGTAGAAATGTGAACACTGGCCATGTGAGAAGTCAAATCTGTTCATGACACTGGACAAAATTTCACTCAACATCACGGATGAAATGTTACTGGACTGTGGGGCTTAACTGTGGCTGCTTGTGCAACACATTATTGTGAGCTGGCAGTTGCAGTGTATTTTGTAGATTAAAATACAGCATTAAGGATTTTCATTTACCTCTTTGATTCGCATCTAGAGAAAACACAATACAGTAATATGAAAGAGCTTTTGATTACATTCTAATTAAACAGTGTTTGCTAAATAATACAAACATTCAAACTGGCAAATGCAATTAATATTCACGGTTTGTGCAGTGAACAAATATTCCACTCACTGCAGTGTCTAGATTTAATCTATATTGCATACCACATGCCTGTAATATATATCATTTACTAAATGAATACCATTTCCATATTTTCTTTATGTTTTATGATCTTTTTCACAGGCTACAGTTTCCTCCGTGGACTTCACGCAACCAAAAGGGGTCAAAGTCATGGACCAGGGGTCGGTGGATGGCTGGTTGAAGACCAAGGATGTGGTTTGTAATATTTATTTTTAAATCCCCCCCAAAAAAACATTTTACATTATGACTATTTTATTTTGCACTGTGTATCCTGACGTTGACATCCGGCAGATGAGACCGTCTCAGTGCAACACAGGGACCCAAACATTCCTGCAGAACAAATGTGGCTTATAAAGGCCAGCGTTTTCATCACCGCATGCTCATGCTCAAAACTTCATTAAGCATAGTCTTGTGCACATGAACTTTAAGGCCCGTATTAGCAGTCAAAAGAGATCTGCCGTTAGGTGCACCCGGCTAATTATGTGATGATAAATCTTCCATGGCATGAGGTAATTCCTCATTGCTCTTTAAAGATAGTAGAGAATGTGGCAGATAACCGCTTGAAGCCCTTGCGAGTCAGCAGTGGCAAAGCTAAATGTGGCAGCAAGTGTCAGGCCAAATCAATACACGCTTCCCAGGATTCCTTTGGTGCCATAATCCGGGCTGCGGTGGGCACTGACCCCGGGGAGGCCTGGCCTCTTGTTTTCTTGCCCTGTTTTTTCAAAAGCAGATGCACTTCTGAATATGACAGCAATGAGCACAAGATAATTACTTAAAAAAAAATGTAGCTTTATAAACCGCTTAGCTCATGCTTCAGACACACTCGGCAGCCTGATATCCCCTGGGAAGTGGGAAGTTGTGTGGAAGTGGTCGAGTGTGTTTCACAAAAATTGTGGATGACCTCGAGACCAAAACCGGTCTCAATTTCACCGACTGTGAAACTGAACTCTTAATGGTTTGGTGTGTCAAATATTCCCTCTGGTTACCCAGTTTATAATTACCTAAGCATGAACTGCATTTTGCAGATTTTTTCTTTCTACGAGAGAGGCCCCCTGGTGTCTTCCAGCTGATTTCACAGATCCCATTAAGTCATACTCTTGTATTATATGCCTTAAAATAACAAGAGATGATCCAGGCTAATCAGCCATGAAATTGAGGAATCTCCTTGACTAACTGGATTCCACTGCAGCAAGTTAACACATGATCTGTCCATTATGCAATAATAATGGGACAAAACGTAGTTTGCATTCAAAAAATATACACTGGAAGTTAAATACAACAATAATAACTCTTCTTTCTTATTACAGGAATGGCAGGTCTACCAATAAACCCACGTCTCGTCAGGACAGAGCATATAAGCCAGGATGAGGATTTGCAGCAGTGCAAGGGAGGACTTCCAGAACATCACATCTTCCCTTGTAAGCGGTGCTCACTTACTTAAGCCATCAGCCAGTCATTAAATATGTAAAATTTACGTTTTTAAAGTGGAACATGACTCTGCTTTGTGCTCAGAAGGCAGTGGAGCGCAATGCTTGCATATGAAATGCATTTGGTCACCCCCCTGGCAACAGGGAAGGGAGAGGTGCACTGAGTGAAAGGAGAGCAGATTGCTTTTATTCTTTATTTAGAGAGTTATTCTTGACACAGAGTCGCAGATTCGCTGCCACTGGGATAAAAATTCCTGCCTGCTCAATTGAGGCTGTCGGAAGAAAATGTTGAAGGATTTTTATGTCCGTGGGGAAAAGAAGGATGGATTTGTTCTAGCCTCGAACCTGTTTTTCACAGATTTGTACAATTTATTCCTCTTGCGACTGCCAGCCGGATCAAGACCAAAGAGTCATAATAACCGAATATATGGGCTATTTGCTTTCATTTAACCATAGAAGTAAAATGAAATGGCTGAGCAAACAGCAGGAGTGTGTGTGTGTTGAAGTCGAATGCGTTTCTTAATAAGCATGGTCCTGCATGAAATGTGCTTTTGTTCACACAAATGTTCGGCCCCGGGCCATAAACTCAAATGTAGTTGTATTAATGTCCTCCCGATGGGTCGTGTGTAATGTGTTCCATATTGCCAATTTCCTGCATAAACAGTGTATTCAGTTCCTTCAGGTTTGAGTTTAAATTCACCTCTGTTTATCATACACCAACAGATAAAGCCGCCAGCTGATGCTGCTGATTATTGGCCCGTTTCAGTTCATGACAAATGTGTGAATATATGAACTACATCTTATGAAATGTTAACAAGATGCTGAAATATTCATTCTTTTCAGTCGCTGAAGCTGTCGGGCACTTCTTGGAACCTTCATCATCCCTTGAGATGACTTCACAAGATGCAGCTGCAGACAACACAAAGAACATCCGTTATTATCCCAGGTCACTTCCATTTTATCTTTATAAAACATCATTTGTATGTATATATATATATGAATGACCACATATCAGCTGCAATAGTTTTATGATTTCCAATCCTTCAAATATTTACCTTTACTGGCCAAAATAATTGCTTGAAATGTGCCAACAAGCAAATGTAGTTATACAGCAGTAAAACCCAAGTACGCTCCAATTAACTTAGTTTTATAGTCTTTAGCCGTTTTAATAGTCTCATCAGTTCAATTTGCATTTCCTTACAGCTTCCTAAGGAACTGGGCTCAAATCATTTCCCCTTTTAGTCATCATCAATCATAATTACCAGACAATTTCTTCACCTTGGATCAATTTGTGCCATTGAGATCAAACAGAGGCGTTAATGGGCGCCCACATTTCTCTAAAGGTAATCTATATCATGTGGTGTGAGCAGCGGCCTTTCAAGCCTCGAGTCGGCTCATGCTGTGTATTGTTTGTCACAGAAAGAGGTTTTTCCCTGGAGCTAAAATGTAAATATATTCTTTTGTCCCTTCCGCGTGGTTGCGCAGTCATGTTCTGTTGATCGTCAGTTAGTGAAAATCTACATATACCCCCCTGATGATGATGAGGATGATGTTCTTCTGTACATCTCGATGTACATTCAAAGGACTAATACTTGAAACGCCAACCTTTGCGTGATAACAAGACCTGCCTTTTAGATTTGGTTGCACCTCTAATCACTATCGACAAGTGAACAAGCTCTAATCATCATTAGTTCACTCACAACACAAACTGGGTCTTCAAAGGTTTCACCCACGGTGCAATTACACCAAATTACTCTCACCACTGGAGTCAGTGTGGGGCTCTGTTTTCCACCCACTCTTCCTGTAGACAGGATGTTTCAAAAGAAAAACTATGGATGGATGTTGTGCAAATGGCGGTTAGGACCATGAAAAGAAAATGCTGCACAATATCACGCCACTCATACCAGTGACATGAGAGGTGGGCCTAACATCGGGCAAAAGGCTTCACACAAAATAGAATGGACAAAGTTATTGTTGCACATGAAACAATGAAACTTAAACCCACATGCCCAATATTCAATTCTTTTAAATATTTTTACTTTTTTTCCCCCCTGCAAAACCAAACAATACAAGCCTTCACTCTTGAATTTGAAATGTAAACCATTTCCAAACAATATGAACTAAATGTCCCCTATTTGGTCTTTTTTTAGGGCTGTCAGCTGCTGATCAACACACGAAGACTGTGCGAGACAGCAGAAAAAGATCTGGACACGGTGAGTGTCTTGTTTGCATTTGATCTACATAGATTGGAAAAAAACAGAAGTGGTTAGTAGCTCATGAAACTTAAGTTACATACTGGGACATGAATCAGAAGCCGGCTGCGCTTCAAGCAAATATGAACCCGATTTGACATATGCTGCATAAAAGGCGTGGATTACAGAGATTCTGCATTTTGCCTGCCATCGTCCACGTGTTTCATAAAAACGTGTAAAGTTAATCGGTTAATCTTTGTTACTGTCGAACGAGTCCAAACATTCGGAGGATGACTCCCCGGCCGCGTCCCTCGCGTTATCCCGAAATTGCTTTGAACCACATCATAAAGTCGCAGTGCTTTAAAAGGCACGCGCATTCATACCCAGGAGGTGAAATTCTATAGTGCTGGGAAGTACTGTAAGAAACGGACTGCCGCAGATGAAAGGGCACGGGCCTTCCATGATGTGTTTGTAGTTAGCAGGAGGCGCTTGTTTCTTACCCCCATGTACTGTAGTTTAAGCACCCTGTCACTTTAAACTAGCCAGATCTGATATTTTGCTGGGTGACTGCTGAGAATGCTAATGTCTTGGAAGTCGTATCCTGTGGCTCTTTTGGCTCAAATTGAACCCAGAGAGGCAGAGGCAAGAGCCGAGCAGCAGAAATGTCCACTTGAGAATAATGTAATGTCATCTCTCAACAAGTCCGTGTGGGATGACGAGGGTGCTTTTAACCCGGGCCTGGCACGCCGCACACAATTCATGTTTTTATCCGGAAGATCATTGAAAGGCTATGGATCAAAGAGAGGGAGGTTGTTGAGGTTCAGGACCGAAAAACCCGCAAGCGCCGGTGGCGGCGGCCAATCCGCTTGCTTGTTTACTTGACATGTCATGTGAGTTTGGCAAGGAGGGGAAGGAAAAAAAATCCCCAAAATTGCGTACTTGTTCAGCTTGATGGCGCACACCTAACAAGTCTAAAGGTTGGCACACAATATTTTCACAAAGCAGCACGTCACATCGTGGCCTGCGAACAGCCGGTTTTCAAAAAAGGTTCAGCTGGGATCTCCCGAGTTCTCTCACCATGATGAATAAGTGGTTTCTAATTTCCAAATATGTGTTTGTTTAATGAGGCCTGAGACATTTCCTTTTCCCGCCATAATGCTTGTCTCCAAAATTGCCCGCCGCCCGAGTGTCATCGTGCAACGCTATCTGGCACGGACCACGCTCGGGCTGCAGCGGGGCAAAACCCGCAGCCCAGAACTGCTCCACTTACGCGCGGCTGATGTGAGGGGAGCAGACAGGCGAGAGTGGAAAGCCCTCCAGTCATGCAAAATGCAGAAGAAATATGACTTTATTACAGCTCCCTAATGGTGACATAACAATCTGTTCAGCCCCCCTCCCTCAAATCTCCGAGCATTCTGGGAGAGTGCCTCGCTCCACGGGATAGGATGGGTTTGAAAGTCCCCCCTGTGCGAGTGAGTTTAAACATCATGGAGCCCTGAACCGCGGCTCATCTGTGGCGGCTTTCATTTATTTATTGACTTTTTTATTCCCCACGTCGGAGCAATAAACGTCTTGACGGATGAGAAAGAGGCTCAGAAAGTCTCGTCTTTGATCGCTGCGTGGGCTCCTCGTCACGCGAGATGTGTTGTGTATTGACAAAATCCATGACCACACAAAGAAATCGTCCATATTTGGGATTTTTCCAGCACATTGAGATGAACACACAAAAAAGACTTCACCTTTTTTTGCGCAGGTCTGGAAGAGTAACACACGGACTCTGTTCCTCATATCCTCATTTTGGGATTTCTCTTTGTTTGACTCGATTCTCGATCTCAAAAACGTCCAAATTTAAAGTGTCCATTAGGACTTATTCCCCGTGTTGTGTAGACATATCGTAAAACGAGGACACACAGATGCTGTTCACAACCATTTCAGGACAACAATACCATACCATGCCCGGACATCAATTTTTCACCAGGAACATTTTGCAGCTATCTATTTGTGGATGTTAAAGATAAATAAAATAAACACAAACTCTCTGTTTTCTCGTTCCCAGGGTTGCGGAATTAAAGGAGTGAATAATGCATGGCTGAAAGCATCCGTCTCCCCGAGGTGCATGTCCACTTGGACATCGGGGGATCTGAAGGTAAGCCACGCAGATATTTATGAGGCCTCGTTCGACTTCGGAAGAAAGCGGTCGCCGTGGAGTCCCCTCGCCACTCACTTCCTGTTTTTAAAAAGCGGTGGACGGAATCACGCCCTAAATCGCCTTTGGGCCTTGTCGTTTTGAAACGGCATCTCTCATAGGATGTTGGAAACGGTAATTGGGGTCGTAATAGAAAACTGAAAATGCGCACAAGGAGCAATATGTGTTTCTATCTATCTCGGTATTTGGGTATTTAATACTAGATCCAAAAATGAATTCAGAGGTCCATGAAATGTCTGACGTACGTCTGAATTTGTGTTGACACTCTTAAGTGGCTGTGAACTGTGACCTTGCGCATTGGCCGTCTGGGCTGATGTGTAATGTCGAGGGGGCTCTGATGGCAGATGACAGGTGCTGTGTGTCCTCTGAGCGACGGATTGCGTGGCTGATGGGAGCTCAACCTCGGGCCGCTGTCGTAGCGCATTCACTTGTTGACTTTTAATGCGCCGGGGCTAAGACTTTGGAGCCTCCGTCCGCACTGGGAGCAGGAAGCAGTGCTTGTTGGATTCAGCGAAATCGGGGCTGACTTTTGGCTTTTTCCGCAGCAATTCACGCCACGGTTGCTCCGTGTGCATCTGCACATCACTCGGCGTGGCAGGATTTGTTTCACGTGAGCGGTTGGGGCAGAAGTGGGGTGGCTGTTTCAAATTTGGATTCGGCGGAGATTCCGACGGGGGCCACAGAGCCGGTGAGCTCCTGGCGGCGACTCCAGGCCCCTTCGGTGTTTAGTGATGACTCAGAGAGCCGGGGTGGGAAACTACTGTTCATTTCTTCTTCTGTTTGAGCACAGATCCTGCACCAGTGTGACCCACACAAATAATCTTAGGGGCTGTGGAAGTGGGTGATGAAATATTCCATATTCCTGCACATTTATGTTTTTTTTTTGGCTGTACTGATGAATACTTCCTGACCGGTGTTGAATCAGTGGGTTCTCGTCCACGTGTTCATCCTCTGTTGTTCCGGCGCCGCTGTTTAACGGCATGTAAAATGTAAATGTGCAGCGGTAGTAGGTTAAGCTGTTGGCTTTAGTGCTGTGGAGGCTACAGGCTGTCTCTCAGCAGCTGTTGTCGAATGGTGCTCCGCGGCCATATGTAATGGTTTGACCGCCGTGATGACACATTCTGTTGAAGGGCCGCAGGTGCATCTACCTGGCAGACTGCCACGCCGGCTATTAGCTCGCAATCCAATGATCCCTATTAGACTCATGAGCGGGTCGCTCAGTGATATGTGTGTTTACAGATGCTAAATTCCCATGACTGAGCTGTTGCACTTTAGATTTCAGCCTGTCACAGTGGATGAGGCGAGCCATGCGCAGCTGCCCGGCCCCCGGGGGTTCGAGCCGAGCTGGGAGCACATGCCGCCAATTCAGGAGCAAGCGAAATGTCGGCGGATAATCCCGTTTTTTTTGTGGGTCAGGTTGTGTCCTGTCGCCAACTGCCTGGAAAGAAGTGGGTAGAATACACCAGCAGTCAATGAACTCTCCATTTCACACTCTGTATCACATTGTGCGTCAGCTGTTTGTGTAGAAAATAGTTTTTTTTCTGAATGCTGATATGCACACTTTTGACTTTTGGGAACATGAGGACCATTCGAATCTTGGCCAGTGTGGCCAGGAAGTTTATAAGCAAGACAATATCAGTTTTTGATTCCCAAATCAGATGATGGCTGAAGATATTATATATCCTTAATTATATAAAGATTTCTGATTTGGGAGCACCCCGGCCCCCGAGCAGAGATAAAAGTCATTATTGAGCTAACTAATAACTTTGCTATTGATCAGAACAAGAATCCCTCCAGACTACGAAACCGATACGTCTATTTTCACACACACACACACACACACACACACGACAGATGCACATGTACCAGGGACACAGACACATTTATTCTGGTGCAGGCCTACGCAGACTCGGTGCCTCTGTGTTGCATGCTGGTCACTGAAGCTTTTTTCCGATTCAGTCGATAGTCTTCCATTAAGAGAGGGTAGGCTGTCAAAGCAACCTGTGACCTCCCCTCGCCCTCCTGGAGCCCACTGGCCCGGGATGTCCGTATCAACATGAATTCCAGCCCCTTTGCAACCATCAGCTGCAATTCCCAGTGTCCATTAGTCTCGCGTATCTGTTTCCTCCAACTTGTACTATTGATTTCGGTGTGTCTTCTGCTCAGAGCGTGCGTGCTCGTCTTAAAGACGGCGCAACGCTTCGTGCAGTTCCACAGTGTGCGACTTTACATTGAATATCTCCCATAACCTCTGTCGCTCTGAAGAGTACTTTCGCCCACGTCGCTGATTGAGTAACCCTCCAGCTGTGTGGCTGCATGTCATCTGATCCCGTTTCAGATGACGTGCAGTTTGAGATCGGCCAGACCGGTGCCCTCGGAGGTCAGGGCTTTTCATCTGTTATTGTCATACACAGAGGAATATCACAGCAAATATAGTAGCACAATATGGGCAAAAAGGTGTCACCGTGGTTTGGTAATGAGTAATGCTTTATCGTGCTCAAAACTTTGCCAGTCATCTTTTTCTCCCAAATAAATACACAGTCGAAATGTAAGTAACTTTCCTTCATTCGGTTTGGGAAATAACAGTGACCCCATCTGTATTTCATCACGTGTTAATGAGTAAATAGAATTTGAATTACATTTTTAAATAAACAATTACAAAGAAGCTCTGACACACTGATGCAAGTTTTGTTATTTACTTTTAGATTTCCTATATTCCTCAATGGAAATTAAATTGAATTACACAATTAGTAAAAGCCTCGATATCCCTCAAAGAGGACCTCGGTGCAGGCTTTGGCCGAGTTTACTATGAAAGGCAGCAACCTAATTGGGGGAAAAGAGATGTGTGCAGTTTGCTTTAATTACGGCCATGACCAAGGTTGCCAGAGGACATGCAGAGTCAAAGTCCTCAGGTGCCATTTGTCCTCCTCGCGGAGTCCAGCGTTTCCTGAGTGTGAGGAGCATATGCTGACATTTGGTCACTGCTGTGACATGTTTTCCTCTCGGAGGCCTTCTGGGCCCCAGATCACATATTCCTTCACACAGTCGGCCTGCTCCTGCGAGAGCACGATGGGTGACCTTTGGCTTTATTTGTGTCGTTGCCACTCACGCAGGACCTTTTCATCAGAGACGGTCATTGTAATCCCTCAGCCCCCATTCAATTTACAGAGGCACTCTGTCACCGCAGACCACTAAAGTCGACAGAATGAATGGATCAATAGCCCCTCTGAAAGCCTGCTGGGAGGGTCCAGATCCCACCAGTCACTATCAGGTTACGCGTTATAATGAATGGGGTGTTGTTTATGTTGTAAAGTGCAGTGTCACTGAGTCCTTTGAACAAACCACCCTCTTAGCCAGAGCGGGTAAACCACCGGGTTTTGTTCAGGGATGTAATTGGGACCCTGTATGATTGATATATGGATTGGTATTTCCATTTTTGATTGTGATTTATGTTGGATATTTCGTCAGGCCCTCCCCTTTCTAAAATTGGAAATTGATTGAGCATTTTCCGAGTAATCCTGTAAACCGATAAACAATAATTACTTGTTTTTTGGCCGACATCAATCTGACGCATTTGCAAAGGAGATGGAAAAAAACGTTGTGAAATTGCACAATGCATGTGGTATCGTTTTTGTAGACATTTCAATGAAATACATGACTTCAGGTCGTACTTCTAAAGGTGACTTCTCATACAAAGCAGTTGCAGTGTTTTACAGCAGTTTCCTCTCGCCTCTAATACGTCGCGTTAACAGTCTCGCGAAACTCAGTCTCGACAATTAGTGGCCAGTGCTGCGTCAGATCCAGCCTATCTCGAGGCGGTTTTTACAGTAATTGCTCGTAATTATAAATCCTGCCTGAGAATGCACAAAGAAAGCTCGCGGCAAAACAGGCCTGTTTTTCACCGAGGCGTGCCAAGTCGTGTGAATGTAGATTAATGGCTCATTATCAGGGTTATTAAGCAACTATTCATACATTCGGGTCCGGTTAAGAACAAGGCCAGGGCTGGATGATTGATATGTAAATCCCAATCAAAGCTGACACTCAGTGTTGAGGAGATGAAATTGGGTCTGACAACACGCCACGCCACTCAGAGCCCAAGACAAGGTGAGGATCCTTTGGCCGTAACGCTTGGGCAAACATAGCGCTCCATTTGCTTCCTCGGTGCGGCCTGATTTAAAATGACCTCACAAGGTCTTTTAATGTGACCTCTGGTGGTGAAAGGTCACGTCTCCCTATTTGCATGCTAGTGGCATGAGAGGATCTGGCACGGCGGGGTTTCGCTGGGGCCACATTATCGCTTGCAATTGGGGATCAATGATTTCAAACAATAGCTCTCAGCATTCGTACATTTAGTGCCGAATGGAAACCATGTGCTGCGCGGGTTAGTGATGGCCGCAGTGGAGAGACGTGCTGACAGCTCTGGACGGCCTTGAGGTGAACATCAGCCCAGTGTACCTCTGCCAGACTGGCGGCTCTATTCCTTTTTTTTCTCTCTCTCTCTCTCTCGAAAAAAAAACATCTTTGTTGCCACTGTTGGCAGTAAGTCAATCGCCTGTATTAAACTACCCCAGAACGCTCGCCAGTCATCGATAGCCCTAAATGAGTGCACATGGTGTCTTGGCTCTGGGAAGTCTTTTTGATCAGATTGAGATTTTAATGGATTTTTCTTAGCCTCTGACAGACGAGGCTGGCTCGGGGCAGAATGCAAGCAGCCGGTTGGGGTCATTTGAACCTTGTGGTTGCAGAGCAGAGTGCCACAAAGAGCCAGCGCTGCGTCCACAAGTGTCCAGCAGCGGCAGAGTCAGGAAGTCTGGCGACTGTAAACCCCACCCGTCCCTGACCCCCGCCCCCACCCTCTCCGCCCAGCTCAGACACACTCCAAAACACGCCAGACTGGCACTCCGCTGCATAGAAAACTGCGCTACTACATTTGTGATGACATTTATATGAATTTACATTCGTCATGTGTAGACTTGCAATTGTGCCGCGTCTTCAGGCGTCCACGTCCAGGTTTCATATTTTGAAACCTTGCAAAAAAATAAGTTTAGGATTAGTGTTGGATGCATTCCATGTATTTTAAAAAACAGACTATTTGAAGTTTTTTATTTGATCAATTTATGGCTGATGCTGTGGGGTGTCCAATGCCCATATATTTTAATTCCGGGAAAATCCCAAGTTAATGTGGTTTTAATCAGATTTTAATACAAAATATGTATTAATAACGTACCATTTTAAAAACAGTGAGATAATAAGTTGGTCCCCATACTATGCAGATTACATACTTGCATCTTTTGCATTGTAAGTAGTTATGTATTTGTACATTCCTTGCATTTCTTTTCATTACTTCTTAAATTACTTACTTCTGTCATCCAATAATTCTTATGAAAATGAATATCCTCAATAATTCAGACGTCATTAATAATATACTTCTGTAAGTGGCATTAACCTGAATAGGCTGAAAGCCATGAGCTAATAGTTGTACAATATTAAAAGTATTCACACATTGCAGATGTTACTCTTAGCAATTGCAAATGTGCTCTAGGATACAAGCAAAAAAAAAAAAAACCCTCGTAAGTGAAAATTTGTGAAATAGCTGCAAAAGTAGTTCGTTATTACGAGTTAGCTATTTTTTTCTTTGCGTGAATCCTTCATTTTGAATGACATTTTCAGCGAGACGTGGCATTTTCAGTTTCTTTTCTCTTAATCTAACATCATAGCAGCAACGTTTCCTTTGTGCACAGCAAGGTCCACTGTGAGTGATATTGAGATACAGTACGTGTCTACATGCACAGCAAAGGTAGGCAGGAATTTAGCAGAGAAAACAACAGATTCGCAGGCAGACTAAGTGGTTGAGTGAACAGGTTAACAGCGGCGGGGCCTTGAATAGCTGTGACAGGGAGAAAGCAGTGAGAGGCTCCAGCACTGAAGGGGGTAGTGACCCGGAAACGGTGTGTAAGTGCAGCTCGCCCGGCCCTTTCGGAAAAATCTCTCCAGAAGCACTGATGCAAGTCCCCCTAAATCCCAATTTCTCGTATTCCTCTGGCTCTCTCTGCTTCACTCACATGCACTCTCGTGGCAAAGAACCTCGGCCTCTGTTTTCCAGCACAAAAACTCCAGATTCTTTCATTTGAGCCTATTTTCAGTACTTTGATGATGTACAGTGATGATTACTTTAGCTGACCCTAACCCATCTTAATGGCAGTGTGTGTATATTTTCCATCCAGAGTCTTGGCTCAGGTTTTCTTGTGTGCATGTGTAAAACCGATCAACACTAAGTGTGTACATAGCTTGTCATAGTTTGTGTTTCTGCATTTTTCAACCCTATTTTGTTACTCCCTTTGTTTAGAAATTGAGTTATTTATTACTTAAAAAGGCTATCATAAAATAATTTTACAATCCTGTCCATTTAGGGTAAACAAACGTTTGGCCACCACATTTCTTGGTCAAGCTAACAGCAGCAGCATTTTGCAGCTTGAAGCTGTCTGACAATAAACAACACTGAGTTTAATTGAAGAATACTTTCCTCACCCCTCAGAATTGGTCTGTGCACAGTTATGAATAAACATGGTTTGAGCAGAGCGAGCCAGGTCTTTGTCAGACCCACTAACACTTAGTTTAAGTATGAACCTCTTTAAACAACAGTTGAGTCATGTGTATACTCTACGTTGAAGTGAGAAAGAGTCACACATGCAACCAAAACACATTATTTCTCACTTTTTGTCAGTCAAGTAAAAAAAAAAGGACTCAAGGGGTAGGAGTTTACAGCTCTAAAAAAATATTTGTAAGTCTTCCGCTTGTGAAGCATTTAGGGTGATGCGTTTGGTTAAAGAGGATAAAGGAATAAATAGGGGAAATTGACCTGATGTTAGTGTGTGCAGAAAAAGAAATGTATATATATTTCATTACTGCTCATGATGACAGAGATTTTGTACATCTTCTAAAATAAAACAAACTGGCTTTAATTTGCCAAATGCACCAAATAAGACGAAATAGATCAAATAGGAGGTTTTGTTTTTATAACCACTTCTAACCTGATTTCTGATATTTCCGTTTTAAGGCAACAAACACTGCAATTAAACTACAAACATTACACTTTTTTTATTGAAAAATCCGTTATTGTCATGATATAATAACTGTATTCACAGTTGAAAAGTCTGTCATATGAAAGATCAAGTGAAAACAAGCCATAAAAGTGTTAAAAAACAATAAGGATAAGGCCATATAAATACAAACGAAATGTTGCTCCACATGAACACAATGATGAGAGAGCGTGTTATTGCGGTTTGACAGAAGCAGCATCGCTCTGAAGTACATTCAGTTGGATGACATTATACTGCGCAAAGTAAATCTGCTCAGTGGAACTTTCATGCATGCACAATTTTCTGGCTTATAATCATAATAATAATAATAATTTGCGGAAGGACAAAAAGTGGCACATGCATGTCTTGGATTAGCTGATATGTTTTCACCGAAGTTTGTTGAATTTTATAAACAAAAAAAACACCTGGAAAATAATATAAAATAAGGGACGAGATGGGTGACTGTATATGTCCACGCAGCCAAACGTCCCACGCGGAGGAAAATCCTCAGTCCGCGTCAAACAGGCCGAAATACTTGCCAGTGTTGGAGAAGTAGACGTAAGGCGCGGCGTTGGCGGTCGGGTAGATGACGGGGAAGGGCATGGGTAGCAAACACGAGCTCAGCAGACTGCTGTCCTTGTAGAATGTCGGTAATTGCACACTTTTGCCCGCCTCGGAGAAGTGCTCGGCGGCCAGCGGGGCCTCCATGTCCGTGGAGAGCTGCCGCTTCAGCTTGTTGCGGCGGTTCTGGAACCAGATTTTCACCTGGGTCTCGGTGAGCTGCAGGGAGCTGGCGAGGCAGGCTCTCTCCGAGCTGCTCAGGTACCGCTTCATGTCGAAAGTGGCCTCCAGTTGGAAGATCTGTCTCTTGGAGAAGATGGTGCGCGTCTTTTTCTTGGCCGTCGCTTTGGTGTCGGCGGTGGTGCTCTGTGGCGCGTCCTCGGCGCCGTGCGCACCGGGGCACGAGCTGGTGGCGGACAGTGGCGGCGCGTTGTCCCCGCGGTCCCCACCGTGGACCCCGGGGTTCACTGTGAATGAAGCCACAAAACGAGCTTTGATGCCAACCCGTGCGTAAAAGCGCACGCGAAGAGGCTGCGCACGTATTGGAGTTATTCTTTGAATAACCGTAAAATAACTATTTCCAGTCCGATATATTTCCTTGGACATATTCAGTGAATATTTTTTATCGTTACCTTCTGTCTGGCTATTAAATCCACATTTTTGTGTGTTGGCACATGTAGTAAACACTTGGATAAAACCACATTTGGAGAGACAACATGAAGTTCAAATCAGTTACCTGTCCCCTCTGAGCCACTGTCACGTCTCCTCCGGACGTCCCACACCTCCTCGTACTGCGCGTGAAAACCCCCCTTACATCCACTGTCCCTCTGCCTCTTGGACCCGTCCGAGTCCCCGCTGTCCTGCTGCCTCAGGTTGAGGATGCTGTCGATGGTGAAGGTCAAGGACGCGCTCCGATTCGGTGCATCCCCTTTGCTCATGTTCCCCGGCATCTCGTCCGCTCCTCCGAGATCCCCAAAACACCGACGTCCCAGGACGCTCCGAGCACCATCGCTCCGCGGATGTGACTAGTGCGCAGAGGAACGCTCGCGACGCTCTTCAACCACCCGGAAGACTGCGGTTTAGCAGCTTTTGATTGGTGAGGTTGTGGGGCAGATGAGGGCGGGATGCAGGTTTTCCGTCTGGCTGCCATATTGTAGCCTTAAACACCTATCTGTCATCGGAGAGCGTGTGTGTGTGTGTGTGTGTGTGTGTTTGTCTGGTTCGTGCGCGGAATTGGAGACGGTGCATGATTTTATAAAAGAAGCAGAGTTTCTTTGCCTTCGCGTGCACCTCGAATTGATGGGACATTTCCAGGACTCATTTTTTTTCTTGCCTCTGCTTCATAACTCTCTGACTTTTGGGCCCTTGAGGATTACAGAAAAGTGAATCTCAACATTCTGGAGGAAAGCAAGAGTCCACTTTCATGCCTAAACTTGTCTTTATTTGGCTTGCAAAAATTCTCCTGTGACACATGTTCCCTCTCAATAAGTAAAGAAATAACCACAAACCGATTTGTGCATAGATTTTATTAACACGTGAAGCAGTGTACAAAAGTAGGATACTCTTAAATAGAAATATAAGGTCACAAATTAGGGTATTGCTAATAATGTCTCACAGCTATCAAAAGTCACAAATACAGAAAAACACGCTTTTCCTTTATGATCAGGTTTCTTGGAATCACTCGGTGCATAATATCCCCATGACATGTGTCTGGGCTCCAATAAGGGCTCAAAAGGGTTTAGAGCTTGCAAATGAAGTTTCAGAAGGAGATTGAATCTTTAGAACATAACTTTAACGAGTGGAAAAATATTCCTTTTTGTTACACAAAAATCGATACAAAATAATAGAAAATTGCGGCACAGGTTTTTCTTTTTGCCATAAACGCATAGACTTACTTGTAAAGTGAAGGCCAATTTGTGAGTTTCACAGTTTTATGCTTTGAATCTGTACTCGTACATTTTCAAAAGCATACACCGCATCTCTGTTAATATAATTTGTGCAGAATTCTTTTTTAAAGAAATTCCCAATACATCTTTTCAACTCCACTTCTTCCCTTTACATTAACAGTCTTGTTTTTCTCATAGATTTACAAAGGCTGAAATTCCAACACAAGTTTTGAAATGACATCTGAACATAATTCGCAAGCTCAAAATATCACTGACCCTTAATTGTTCTCATATGCATGTGGGATATTCATACAATTGTAAAAAAAAAAAAATTTAATAATCACAAAATAGAACCATATTTTAATTCTTTGTGATCTTGTGTGTATTGTCCTCCGCGGAGGCCTGAGGGCAGCTTTGGTTTTCCAAAAAATATCTATCATAGTTATGAACTCTAACTGCAAATCTTTAAAAATGTCAGATTCATTGAAAGAAGCACTGCTAAGATGGGCACATTATTTTCATAGAAGGATCCCAATGGCTCAAACCACCTTGATCTCAATATTTTTGTTCCCAGAGAAACAGTTAAACACGGCAGGATGAATTATCCACCGGGCATTTGCAAAAAGATTCTTCTTGGCAGAATCTGAACCAGACCTAAAAAAAACAGCATTTGTGCAGCATCTTTATTTGATTTGCCAGAGTCACGAGTATGCTGGGTTGCTCGAAGTGCTCTCGCACCCTCGGAGGTCACACCAGCCCGGTCATCTGTGGCGTGACAAACGAGTGAGTGAAGTGAGTAGTCAATGGATAGTTAATAGTATTAGTGAAGCCGACAGACAATGGCGACACTTGGGGCAGGCTGGTCAGCGTCAGTGGCGTGGCCACGTTCTCGCGATACAGCACGGGAACTCGGACCACCCTCTGCGCAACGTAGGGACGGACGGCTTGGCCTCCGGCCTCCATGTCCTCGGCCATCTGCCTCTTCCACTTGTTCCTGCGGTTCTGAAACCAGATCTTTACCTGGGTCTCTGTGAGCTGCAGCGAGGTGGCCAGCCCGGCTCGCTCCGAGCTGCTCAGGTAGCGCTTCAGGTCGAAGGTGGACTCCAGCTGGAAGACCTGGCTGCGGCTGAACACCGTGCGGGTCTTCTTCTTTCGGGCCACTTTTGAGTCACCTGAGAAGAGGAAGAGGGGAGGTTTTGTTTCTTTGGTAAAGGTTCCCATGGCAGTTTTCTATGACACGGGCCCTCAAAATCTTAGCTACACCTCTGCTATTTCATGGGAAACCTGTGGAAACAACAATACATTGATTTCTACAGGAAAAACTGATGACATAAACGCAACAACTGAAACAATCGTATGCATCCAACTGACTGAAGGAAAAACTAGAGAAACAAAAGCAATCAGTGAAAGTCTGCAGCCTGTCATCAGGACGCATGTGTGCTGTTGCTTCTCAGCCCAGGGTGCCTTATAATTTATGATGTATCCCGGCTCTGGGCGTGCTCTCCTTGGCCTCACCTAGGTCACAGCTGTCCTCTCGAGAGAAGCCGGAGGAGGACGCATCCTCCTCTCTCTCATCCGTCAAACTGTCCCCCCCCTTTTCCTCCGGTTCCTCCTCTTCTGGAGAATCCCGGACGCCGCCTGCCAAAGTGTCTCTGCCTCCGTCCTTGTACCCTGGATCTTTAGGGAGGAGAAAAGGAAGAGAAAACTCACTTGTTCGGACCCATGTCCAAAACTATAGAGACTCAGTTTGACCCGCAGGAAATTATACGCGTTAATGCCCCCTGTCCTTTCCAAGAGTCTAAACTAGCGTAAACTCGCCCCTTCTTTTCTCATTGAAACACCACAGTGTAGTTGTGTTCATGCCAAACACACTTGCCAAGCACCGCGGCCTGATAATTGGGGAGTTGGGAGCCTTTTTACGCACAGAGCCAGGGACAGTGAAACGTGCCTCAGCCCATGTGCAGCGTTCACTTGTGGCCTGTTGAGGCACCAGTGTGATGTATTTTATGAGGAAATAATACACACGTATGTAATGTTGTACTGTTGTAGCCCAGTT
This sequence comes from Colistium nudipinnis, assembly GCA_016785305.1. Lineage (NCBI taxonomy): Eukaryota > Metazoa > Chordata > Actinopteri > Pleuronectiformes > Rhombosoleidae > Colistium > Colistium nudipinnis. The sequence continues at coordinate 2,839,155 of JAFBJU010001433.1, forward strand.
CAGATCCACGTGGTCATCTTAGACTTTTTACGCACGGATGGCTGTGCGCGTGACGCAGTGAATGATATCGTTATACACGAGTGTTAATTTTCTAAAGGGCTGATTTGTGAGATCTGCTTTAGGTGTTGTCACGACCCTGGTAAGCAGCTCGTAATCCACCTGATCCAACCCTGTTAGCGAGTTTATCTCCTGCAGACCACATTATAACGACAGCTGACTGATTTCAGAACATGTCTGACATCGAGTAGCTAAAACCATTCACAGATGGATACTCACTTTCTCCTGTGTTTGGCGATGTCCCTCTCCCGTGCGCCGCCTCGGTGTCTTTCAAAGGGCTCGTGCCCAGTCCTGGACCGATCCCCGGGCTGTGCGCGCTAACTTTGGAGGTCTTCGAGGTGTCCCCTCGCGCCTCGGCTGACGCTCCTCTGGCTGGAGTCCTCAGCAGATTCTCAATGTAAAAGGAGGACCCTCTGCACGGAGCACTGAGCTTCGATGTTCGAGTCTCTTTATCGCGCAGCATTTTGACTCTTCCTGTCCCCGCTTTTCGTCCTGGGGGATAAAGAAAATTGCTTCCAGATATGAATGCTGTCAAAATCATTCCCGGGAATGTGTCTTGTTCCCAACCAGGAGTGTCTCCTGCTCCGGGTAAACCACTCCGACGCAATCCATGAGAGCAAATAGATCCAGACCGACAAATGAACAATGTCAAGGCAGCGAGGAGGCCAGACACAAAAGCGGAGACAGTCTCTGTCTTCCGACTCTCTCCTGTCGGCTGTGTGCTTGTAGTCTGTCTTGAGGGACCGCAGAGATGCTGTATTTAGGTCAATTAGAGAGCAAACCAAAGCAGAGATACAGTGTTGTCCTCGGGGCTGGAGAGGCTTCATAAAGAATGGCACAGTACCGCCTATTGGTTACATTTGTACATGCACACTTATATATGTTTGCTATGCCTGCTGTACTTTGGTCTTTAGGCTTTAATAGGCGACCCTAAAAAAAAATACATATTTTTTTTCGCCATATGGATGATGAGAAATATACCATTGGATTGTTTCTTAGTTTGATCACATAATTGCATCACAAAATGTTGCCACGGGTGGTTCTCTTTATAGTTAGAATACGAAATATGCCCCGAAAATGCACATATTTAAGTTATAAATGAGGCATAGCAATATTAATCAATAAATGTTGTAAATCTATTCAAATGTATTTTTTCACAAAAAGTCACCGAAAAAATAAGCCAATTTAAATCTGATCATATCGTCTCGTGTCATATTGTAGTAATGAAAATACTTATTTTATGAAAACAGAGATACTTTTCTTTTAACTTCACTATCTCTGTAAGTGTGTGTAAGTTTTTACATTGCACGTTTGTTTGTTTTTTACATTTTATTTGGCCGGAGAATAAAATCCTGTTCGCTCGCACACATATTTTACTGGGATTTATTTGAGCTTTGACAATATCTAAGTTCAAAGAGTCTAGTTTCAAATTGAATATTAATTTTGATTTATATTCAAATAGAAGCATTTCACCTCGGTTTGGAAATCTTTCAGTAACCCTATATGAACACCAAAGTGTAGATTGCCCCAGTTAGATGCCCATAGAGATGGACTGACAGTGTGTTCCAGATTAGAATGAGTTAATAAATCTTGAAGGTGGAAAATATTTAGTCAGCTTCAAATCTGTGAACGGTGGAGTAAAACAGCCCTGCGATTGGAGTTTTAATAGGATTTAAACACCACGAAAAGCTTACTTTCATCTGTAGGTAAGCTTTAACAAATGCTCAGGACATTCCAAGCTGCACGTTGATAAACCGCCATCAGGTCCAACTCTGTCCTCTGTCTCTCTCCCTTGAAAGCACCACTTCAGTAAATATTGGTCAAAGAGTAAGAAATAAAAGGAACAACAAACCGATTGTGTTCTCAGAAGAATTGCTCACAAGTGTGCAAATTGACTTTGCAAAAGCCTCTTTGCTGGTAATAACATATCCACCCATTACTCTGGTTTCTGGTTGGACATTTTTGCATGAATTTCAAAATAGTTAACAGACTTTTCCTAAAGTTTAAAAACCAATCGAAGCAGCCTGCAATCTGGTTTGTACTAATAGCATTTTTGTAATTTGTTAGCGGGGTCTTGGGAAGAATATTGTAGAAATAATTATGGAAAAGTATACATTTTATTCCAGCTTAAAATAAAAACACTCCAGCAGTTATAATGATTACATACATAATTAATGAATACATTTGTATTTGTGTTTAAAGAGGAGGAGGATTAAAACCATGTTTTTTGTGGCTGGACAGATTTAAGACCATGCTTATGTTTCCGTTACTCAACTACTTAAAGTGTTTTTGAAAGATAAGGTATTTATTAAAAAAACATGTAACAATCATTAAATGAGCAACATCAAGATCATTTTTATGTCATGTGTATGTTCAATGATTTATGTGTTTATTTTATAAAAAACGAAATGAATCTGTTTCAGGAGAATTGTGTGGGTGTGGTCAGATCAGGTGATTTCTGGGCCTTTACACTAGAAATGTCCTCATGTTGTTGGATTTGACCTTCTCAGAAAGTTTGTTTTATAATACGTTATTGGAGGTTGCCAGAGAGATGGCTATTAAATATTATACAAATAAGAGAAAATCAAAGTGTAGCTAAAAGCTTTGGAAAATGATACGTCTCTGTATTATTCCAGCTATTTTGGGCTGTACATTTAGGCGGACCCCATTTGATAGATACTTGCATGAGACTTGTGGAGAAGCACAGACGTTTGTCAGGTTTGAAGATGCAGGATGACCCCCCCCCCCCCCCACACACACACACACCCAACTCTAATTCAGACAGACTTGTTTTTTTTGTGTCAGTTGGAGCAAAGCTAGAAATGATCTCGTGCCACTTTGCCAAGAGCAACTATTCCAACGCAATTCCTGTCCCTCCTCCGCCAGGGGCCTGTTTAAGATCATTTAATCAAATCAAATCACTGCAGATTTACAAGGATGATGCGATTCGAATGAGTTTTAGTTATTAAAAGTATGTTTAAAGTATAATCCTATAGATAAAATGTGCAGGACACAGACCAGACCTGCTGCTTACTTTGATTTTGTGATGCCACATCATCCAAGTTAAAGCCACCCTGAGACTAATCCCGACGGGATGTGAACCCAGTGTCATTATCAGTGTATATGTTTACGTCCATATGCACAAGGAGAATCTCTGTATTGGAGAATGCTTTGAATCGTTTTTTCAGGCTATATAATGGGCCACTGTGGCGATTCAAGCTGCCGAGGTCAAAGCCGTGGCCCAGAATGCCATAGTGTATATGAGGTCAGCGAGGTCCAGACATCTTAGGTCGGCCTTAACAGAGGCAGTCAACCAGAAGGCCCCTTTGTGCCACATCGAGCGTGGAGCCATTGACGATTTTTTTTTATAGGCTCGATGTCTCTGCTGCCGCTTTTATTCCACCATCTTTCTTAATCAAGATGCTGAACTCATAACTATCAGAGGAGACTTTAAACATCTCCCTGGCAGGTTGTGTCAGATGGGTCAGCGCTGGGCCCTGCGTGAAAACAGACCTCCAGGCTCCTGCTGTCACTTATCACAAAATGCCTCTTAATCTGCGTTTTATACCTGCTCAGAAACTCCAAAAAGAACACTCCAGATTACAACCATCGAAACTGACACATACTTCTGCTGCTTAATCCCTATTAGCCCTCACCCCACTGCACCCAGAGCCCAATTCATCGGGACAAAGCGGAGGCATTCTGGGAGCTGTTTGGTTTATTGCAAAAGCTTTCGCCGCCTCGCACAAAAGCCTGTTCACAAACACAACCTTGTTGTTTTTGAGTTTTGTTGGTCTGAATTTGCTCTTTCAAGCCTTGGAGAGAAAACACATTTAGCGCTTGGCCGGAATAAACTATTAATGCCTGTTTGTTTAACCCTTGAACGGCAAATTAACCCCTGTTAGAGCCAGCTTGTCAGTTCAGTACAAAGGAGGAAAAAGCTTGATATTTTAACCACGTTATGTCCATACATCCGCCCCCGCACCACCACCTCTTCTCTCTGCGTCTGAAAGAGAAAATCAAACTTTCCCCCTTCAAAAGCTCAAATCTTTGCCATAGCTACCCATTAAAACTCATTCTAAAGGAACACAATGAAGTTTTGTATCAATATTATGCACTTATGTGTCCCGTGATTGATTTTATCTTGCGAAAAGGAAAGTTTAAAGAGTCTCTATTGGGAAAATACTATAGTCTCTGCTGCAGCACTCATTGGCTCTTTCCCATGCACGTTAAAGCGATCAAGGTTAATCACATGAGATAAGTGCAGCAGCCAGCAGGTACAATACAGCAACACAGGAAACATGTTTTATTCCCTCAGGGGGTGGGAAAGACGGGGCACTTCAGACGGATTACAGGCCCACCAAAAATACCCAGGCTTAAGGGACATCAGATCAATGAGAGAACATCAGCTTCCTTGTGATACCACTCATGTCTTGAGCTGCGCCAGGAACTGGGGTCAGATTTGTTGTTGTTGTTATTTTTGCATGATTTCAGTTAAACAACAGCAAGGCTCCAATTTTAAAGATGTAAAAAAAACTTTTTTCAAATAATCAGGAGGTTAAAAATAAATCCCCCTCTGCCCACGTGGCCTCAGCGTCGTGTTGTCCCGAGTACACTCTGTCTGACCCAGGATTTTCCAGGCTCAGGCCCTTTCTGGAGGCTCGCTTAAATCTAACCTGTTAGTTGTGAAAAGCTGGAGAGGAGATGAGGCGCCTTTATAAAGAGGAATCGCGTGTGAAAGAAGCAGGGTCCACTCAGGGTAGTCGGCCCACTCCCCTCCAAGGTCAAAGCACTTCTGTCATATTAGCTTATACACATGGTCCATATTTTTCAATAAATTATGGCCCTGAAGGATAGCTGAGTACTCAAGCTATTAGAGCTGCAGCCAGGCCTGCCTTCAGGACTCCTACTACTAATACTACTACTTCTTCTGCTGAATTCCATTTAATGAGGAAGGTTGCCATATGAGTGACTAAATCTGATCAGAACAAGTTTAGGTATATTTTGTATATTGTTCGATATTATCTTAAATATTATTATTACCTTGTGAAAGCTGTTATTATAATTTGCCCTCAGTCTCTAACTGTAAAAATGTAAAAAAAACACACAAATGGTGAAGTGTTCTGCTACTGCTAAAAGTTTTACTACTTGTTCAAAAACTACTAATACTGATATGACCACTAATAATAATAATAATAATAATAATAATAATAATGATAATAATAATAATAATAGTACATTTATAATTAGTTTAAGGCCATAAAACATATAGTCCTAGACTTCCCATCATGCATGTTTTTCTTCTGATTTTATTTTTGTTCACCATAAAGCAAAAACAATATATGATATATATGTTTTTCTCTCTTTCATTACAATTAGTGTCCCTCTAGGATCTATATGTCACCCCTCCGCGGTCTGCGGTCCATCTCGTATGATTAATACATTTATAATTAGTTTAAGGCCATAAAACATATAGTCCTAGACTTCCCCCCATGCATGTTTTTCTTCTGATTTTATTTTTGTTCACCATAAAGCAAAAACAATATATGATATATATGTTTTTCTCTCTTTCATTACAATTAGTGTCCCTCTAGGATCTATATGTCACCCCTCCGCGGTCTGCGGTCCATCTCGTATGATTAAACATACATGCACAGGGCCAGGAAAAGCTAGAAGCAGCATGAAAGATGAAAGAGTTCACTTTAATGTTTGCCTGCGGGACAGATTTCCACCCAAAGTCCTGCTTTCCCTCCTCTTGTCACGCAAGTCCTCACAGTGCCCACAGACCTCATCCACGCCGTTCGTTGCTGCCCCGCAACTGGGACTCTCAGCACCGATTTATTTTCTTAATCCCTAAATGTTTGGATTTAGATAAGAACACATTTTTTTTTTCCAATTTAAACATTTCATTCGCGTTTAAACGAAACAAAATAATATTACATTGTAAATGAGATGGGTGGACAACAAGGGGACTTGAGCATATAATCATTACATTTTAAATGCTTTTGGGAAGAGAATAGAGAGCAAAGCTGCTATAATAGATGACCATAAAATCGGATTATACTAAATAACTCTCTCCTGCATTTTAACATTGAACCGATACTTTTGCGATTTTTTTTTCTTTTCAGAAATTATTCAAAAAGTTTAATTGTCCAACTTTTTTCTACCAACACGAATAGCTGATTGTTCACGTGTTTTAAACAAAACCCACGGTCGGTCCATTTTTTTAATCTTATTTTTTATTTTAAACTAGTTTTAAAGTGATGTGCGGTAGAAGTCGGAGTTGTAGTTGTATGTATAATTACTTCATGCAAATTCGCCCGCAACTGAAAATTAGTGATTTATTGAATGATTCCAATATATCCCTTTATAAATTATAAACACTATCGATAACAACAGTCTTATTTTTATCGGAGTGAAGAGAATTGATTTCTTTGCTTTGAAAATAAACTTCCGTTGCTCTGTCATGGAAGCCTGCTGCCGTTAGTAGCCCTGCTTTTGTTCGTTTCCCCATTCTAGTTCAGAATACCCACATCTTATGTAAAAATGTCTATTTTACTTTTTTTTTAATTCTAAAATTAAGTTACTTTGTAACAACATGATTCACTAATTTGTTTTTCCTTGAGCAGCAGAAAATATTGATATTTTTGTAAATTATTATGAGGGAGGAAAAATTGTTTTTAGTATATAACACTAAGAAATGATATATTGTTTATGTGGGTTGTTTAACTCACACACCCACACTGTGACATCAGATTATAAGAAGAAGTTGCAGTTTTGTTGAAAAAAAAATAGGTTTAGCTTTTTTTTTTATGTTTAACAATGAAAAATCATATATGACCCTACAAAATAAGTTACAGTTAAGTTTATTATCCATGGAAACAAGCGTAAAATCGTGTCTCTCATATAGTAAACAGGCCAAGATGTAGAGTTCACCACGCTCCAAGTGTAAAGCTATTTTTAATGCCCATGTGTTATTAGTTTAGAAGATTTTCTTGAAACACCTTTATTTGAAAAATTGCACCACTGCTGATAATATTGTCAAATTCTCTGACAGGAATCCGGGCAGCAACCGAAAAATAATATATATTTTAATCGGTTTTAAAATACTTCAGCTGGAACACATACAGAAGCGTTATTTAAACATCTACAAATCATGAAAGTTCACTGTGATCCCATTCCTTTATTACTACAATCAACCAGCAGAGGGCAGCAGCGCAGTTTGTAAAATATATTTTGTCATTTTCCAAAACAATTATGATCTCTATAACAATTTCTTCTAAACTCCTGATGATTTGTGCACAGTATTTCTAAATTATTTCCGTCTTGTAAATTCTGCAACTTTGAACCTTGAAATATTCCCCCTTTAACTGTTATAGTAGGCTGTTTATGTATGTTTGAATGGATGGAGACGTTGGACAGTGTTGATCACTGAGGAATCACTGACTCCTGATTAACTGGTGGTGAGTTTGTAACACTATTCTTCTGCCACTAGATGGCTGTGTTACAACATATTTTACGCTTATCATGTGTCAATTGTGTGAAGTAATCAATCTTATGGGTGCATCATTTAACACGTGAGGTTGGGGTACATGGTACATAGGTTAAAAATGTTGGTATTTAATATTTTTTTATATTTTATATTTATTCTCCGGGATAACCGTAAACGCCAACTGGGACTGTAAAATAATTTCATTTGGTTATTTTGAACTCACACAAATACGTTGTTATTTTCATCCGTTGTTTTGTTGTTGTTTTTACATTAAACGTGGATTTAATTAGCTAACGTGTCACCTGCGCACAGTTTACGCATGCACCTCTACATCCGGTGCAGCGGACGTCTCTCCGGCACTTCCTGCCAGGAGCGGAAGTGTCTGGGATTGGGCTCAACCTCCAAAACAATCGCTAGAGGAGGAGGAACAAGGCTCGATCGCCGCCTGCACCTCCTCACATTCCATCCTCCTCCGCCGGGGACCTGTTTACCGTGCACACGTCCACATGCCCCACCAGGTCAGGCACCACACACACCCGTAAATCGCGAGCATCCCGCAGCGGAACAGGATTATTAACCCGGATGGGCCATTTTTTGATGGATTCGTCACAGGTCTGTGCAGTCGACGTGCACGCCTGCCTGGACACAGGAGCGGATTAAGTTACTGCTGCTGCGGATTATTTTATTGGCCTCCTCCTGTCACGCCCGAGTCTTTTGTGATCTTTCTTCCGATTTAGGCAGATCGCAACAGAACAGGTATTCACACAATAATCCCGTTTTCTTTCCGTGTCTGCGCGTGGGAGTAACTACGCAGCAATGCGCGTTCTTTGTTGCTCTTTGCAGAGCCTCATTTCTTTATAGTGTCTGCAGACAACAATGGGACTAAATGGTGTTTAAAAAAATACAACAACCAGGCTAAAATGGATGTTGAAAAAGAACGTTAATCTGATGATGCAACATAGCTGCAAGTGTTTGAGTCTATTTGTGTTTCCAGATTCTGGGGATTTAAAGGGAAGCCTGCATACCTGCTGGTAACAATTAGCCTTGACAACTGTGAGACCTTAGGTATGGCATATAGAGTTACTGGCTCCCCTGCCTCAGCAGGTCTGACCGCCCAACCCCCCTGTCCATGTTTTGGTCTCAGGCGGATCGTGCCCTTTTGTCCACTGGAGCCTGACTGTACTTTTCAACATGAGAGAGGATTTGCCTGCTGTTTTGACTGCCTCCATGTTTTCTCTCTCAAAGTCCAAAGATGTTGGCGGAGTCACGGCAGATACAGATGAATAATCACATTTACTGTGATTTTTTCTTTCTCTTGAGATTTTTCTTATGAGACACGGATGCAGGACTTGTTTGGAGTGGATCTGACTATGTATAGGTAGATCTGCCAAGCTATATGCACAAAAGTGCACGACAATTGGCATTCACTAATTTTGCATGCACAAAGCTCAAGTTATGATATTTGAAGTTCGATTTATTCTTGAATTAGGTCTTTAACGATCAGCTTCCACACTTAAAGAGTTAGCAGGATTTGATAACTGGCTCTTCAGTGTATTGACAGGAATATTGTCCAAAGTTTAGACTTGTGTACGTATGCAACTCATTTAATCTTGTTTAATTTGCAGCGAAAAGGTGGACAGAAAAGCAGTAAACCCAGGGACTATTTGTTTTGATCTGCACAGATATGTCTTTCCGTCGAGGTGTGGTCCGGCAGAGCAAGTTCCGACACGTTTTTGCCCAGGCGTGGAAATCGGAGCACTGCATCGATGACGTCCGAGTGTCCCGCGTGACGTGGGACACCTCCCTCTGCGCGGTCAACCCCAAATTCATCGCAGTTATCATCGAGGCGGGCGGAGGAGGATGCTTCCTGGTTGTTCCCATCAGCAAGGTTCAGCCGTCTCGCCAATACACTCGGCATCATTTCTTTTTAAGGCCTTCCTGTCTGCTGCTAAAAGCATTTTATGGCTCCATATGTGGCGGTCGCCTGTGCATCAATTTCCCAGTTACAAGACAAATTGTGGGAAAATGTTTTACTCCTGTAATATTTGTCATATGTCATGCACTTCTCACAGAGCGGCAGAATCGATCAGTCCAGCCCAATACACTCGGCATCATTTTTTTTTAAGGCCTTCCTGTCTGCTGCTAAAAGCATTTTATGGCTCCATATGTGGCGGTCGCCTGTGCATCAATTTCCCAGTTACAAGACAAATTGTGGGAAAATGTTTTACTCCTGTAATATTTGTCATATGTCATGCACTTCTCACAGAGCGGCAGAATCGATCAGTCCAGCCCCACGGTGTGCGGCCACGCGGCACCGGTACTGGACATCCAGTGGTCGCCTCATGATGACAATATCATTGCCAGTGCCTCGGAGGACTGCACAGTGAAGGTCAGTGCGTCGCGGAGTAGGCGCTCTGTGGCACTTTATTGTCGTTGGCGTTGTATGCCATCACATCTACCACAGATGTGTAACGTAGGTGGGCGAGGGGGAATTCTCTCTCACTTCCTGGAAGAAACATTCCCCACCCAACGATCCCATCTATCTGTGCATGCTGCTGTACCTGAACCGAAGTGTCGTTTGTGTCCTGGAGGTGTGGCAGATCCCAGATGGGGGCCTGACGTGTCCGATGACTGAGCCTGTTGTGACCCTTGAGGGCCACAGTAAAAGAGTGGGCACCCTGGCCTGGCACCCGACTGCTTTTAACATCCTTCTCACCGCAGGTAGAGGTCATAAGAAGGAATCACGCTTTAGCAGCATGTCATTAGTCTTTGTATATTTGAGTGTGTGTGTGTGTGTGGGGTGGGGGGGACTGTGTGTGAGCAGTGAGAGTAGAAGAACACCTCTAATCTCTCTGTGTCGGTGTTTAGTGACAGCCAGTTCAAATACTACTGCATTATACACACCAGGAGTTGGATGTCCTGCCACGGCAATTCATAGCAACCTGATTAACATGAAAAATAATTACACTTTAACGCCACTCGCACCGGATTGTGTGTCTTTGTATGATCTGGCAGCAAATTGGTGATTTTAAAATCCCCAAGGTAACTGCATGAAGACGGTATATTGAATATATTGCAAAATAACATATTCATTTACAGTACGATGGGGGGGGGGCTGTGTTCCAATGGAATAACGCTACAGCCTGGTTCTACCTAAGGTCTGTTGTTATCAAGGAGGAAACCAACAAGTAAACCAGTCACCGTTTTGCATTGTATTTACATGACGGCAAACACCTGTCACACACTCATCCATTCAAATACACACAGAGACAGAGTCATGAGCGTAGCCATAACACCCAGGTGTCACAGTTTCGCTATTAAAAGGTCCGTATAATAATGAACCCAAAGGACTTGTCCTTGCAGAAAAGTAAATCAGTGTGTATTTTTTGTCCCATGATCACACACACATACAATTTTGAATTTGCCCGTCCTCTGTCTGCGCTTCCTCCTCAACCGATCCGACCGCATCCATCTCGTCCTCAAAAGCCTCCGCTGAAGAGCCATGCTAATGTGAAGTCTCAGTATCCAAAGCGCTTACTGGCCGAGCACTTAGCACTTATCAGAAAGCCTCTGTTCATACACTCTGCAGATCTGGCGGGTCACAGAGCGCCAACGTCCTCCACAGTCTTTCATGCAATAACCTGGACAGAGGCAAAAAACTATTCCGATCAGTCCTGGTGCCATATAATCCTGATAATTACAAAAGTGCTTCGTCCTCTTTCCTCAGGCTGTGATAATGTCATGTGTGTGTGGAACGTGGGGACGGGGGAGCTGGTGTACCAGCTGAGTGATGCCCACCCGGACCTGATCTACAGTGTCAGCTGGAATAAGGACGGCAGCGCCGTGTGCACGGTCTGCAAAGACAAGGCCCTGCGCGTCATCGACCCGCGCCGAGGCACTGTCCTCAAGGTAAAGACGTGGCACTCGTCCCGAAAACCGTAGCATCCCATAATGCTCCGTTATCGTTTGCCTTCACCTCCACTCCCAGGTCAGAGAGAAGGTCCACGATGGCACCAGGCCGATGAGAGCTGTGTTCCTCTCCGATGGGAAGATACTGACCACGGGCTTCAGCAGAATGAGTGAGAGGCAGCTTGCATTGTGGGATACGGTAAGTCTCCTCTCTTGCACGTCCCTTTTAGCATTCATTTTAATGCACTCAATGGAATGCCAGTATGTTGGTTTGGGGTTGGGTTGCAGACCGGGCTTCTAATGTTTTGTTTTGTAGAAAGATCTCTCGGAGCCAATGGCTGTGCAGGAAATGGACACAAGCAACGGAGTACTTCTTCCCTTTTATGACCCTGACACAAACATGGTCTACCTGTGTGGCAAGGTAAGCGCTCGCAACTGTGTCAAAAGCAATTCCATTTTTGGAAGCACTCATTCTCATCTGGCTTCTTCTTCCGGTTTTCAGGGGGACTGCACCATCCGCTATTTTGAGGTGACGGACGAATCCCCGTACGTTCACTTCCTCAGCTTGTACAGCAGCAAGGAGCCGCAGAAGGGAGCCGGGTTTCTCAGTAAAAGAGGGGTGGATGTGAACAAGTGTGAAATTGCCAGGTATGTTGGATCAGGTGGGGCTCGTGGAAGGATGTATCGCCAGAAAGGCTTTGTCATGTAGCGTTGCCTCAGACTTAACCATTAACCAGGTTTGTCATTTAGGTTCTACAAACTTCACGAAAGGAAAGTGGAACCCATCTCCATGACTGTACCGCGAAAGGCAAGCCTTGAACAATTGATGCGTAAAAGGGAAATCTGTCCACCGAGTGAACATTTGACTTATTCTAGCCATCTCCATCTGGTCTCCGCAGTCTGATCTGTTCCAGGGAGACCTGTACCCGGACACTGCCAGCATAGAGCCGGCTCTCCTGGCCGACGAGTGGATCGCCGGGCAGGACGCGGCGCCGCTGCTGGTCTCCCTGAGCGGGGGCTACTCGGCCCCTTCGTCCAAGCACAGAGACACCCTCAGGGCCAAGCCCAAGCTGGCTTCGCAGGACTCTGGTCCCGTGGCGTCCCACGCAGCAGCGTCCGCACCGGCCTGTGCCATCAGGGAGCCGGAGGACGAGGCGCCGCAGCCGCGAGTGGCCGCCAGAGACACGGATGGAAATGCCGAGAGGCCGAAGAGAGAGGTGGGTCAATAGAACAGACGAGACATTCATTTGGTTTGCTCACGTTCCTCGTTCCTCACCCTTGTCCCGGCTCTCGTCTCTCCGCCCCAGGAGGACCTATTGAACGAGTTGTTGGCGGAAATGAAGGCTCTGCGCGCCGTCGTCCTGGCTCAGAGCCAGAGGATCGAGTTGTTGGAGAGGCAGCTGGCGCGGATCGAGGACGGGGACGTATGAGGGGAACGGGAGATCCGCTACATTCGGGGGGGAGGGGGTTGTTGCCTACGAAATCCATAGAACATAGCCTTATTAGAGACAACTGTACCTTAAGCTGTGTCAGTGGGAGAGGGTAGTGGGTAAGGTGGCAGCTCACTATTGCGAGGCCACACCTAGTTTTGTGTGATCGTTCCCGGGTTGTGGCTGAGGACAGGGCGTCATCTGCGTAGAGTGAGATTTTAACTCCGAGTTGTTTGTAGCAGAAAAGCAGGAAGGCGTTGAGCTTTGCAAAAATCATTGTGTGTTCATTGTGAAGGGCTTGGAAGGCCTTCTCATGCCTCAAATGAATGCGCGCACTACTAACAAATGATTCATATGAAAGCCTATGAAGGATTGCCATCTATAGCAAAGCAATTCAGTACCTCTAGTGTCATTTTTCTTCTCTCTCTCTGACGCACTCACAAATATAAGCATTAGGGCTCTTGAATCAGGTAGTTGCTGCTAAACAGTCAAACGTGGACTCATTCTCATCCTGGTAGGTGGCTGTGTGTGAGGTTAATGGTAGGAAAAAGGTCTTGCTTATCCAATCGCCATCCGCGTGAATGATAGCAGACCGGCGTGTAGCTTAATATTTATACGTATCGTGATTCTGTCTGGTCTTTGCAGTCTGAGAAAAGGTACCCCTTGTGATTTTTTTTGCCACGTCACCAGGCAAGAAACTGATACGCAATATGAATACTAATATATAAATACTTGCCACTTCTTCATTCATAATCAGTTTGTGTTTGCAGTCACAAGAAGGAGGAAGTGACTTTGAAATGTGCATCATTTTCTGCAGTTTGCACCATGACAACTTTAGTGTCGTGTTTTCTTGCCGCTACGTTTACATTCCGAGGCACTTGTCTGTTACCGTGTCACGTGAAGGGCCACAGTGGTGCATTCCATGTCGATCTTTTCCCTTTATTACTTAAATTGTAACTTCTATTTTACTCTGCACTGACCTCTTAACCCTCATTGTTAAACCAGTAGCATTTAAAATGATACTACATTGTGAAAGCCCAATAAATATTCATTCCTCCTTTGTATAAATTGGACGCCTTTTTTTACTTGCAATTATTTTATTTCGTTCTTATTTATTATTTTTTATTTATGGTTAATCGAGCAGAGTGAGTTGGAACTACACTGTGTGGGATATCGTGCAGCGGTGCACATCTTAAATCTGCCATGCATCAGAGACTGGAGTGAGATTGAAATGCCACGATGTAGCAGCCCAACATTGGAGGAAACAACTTATTTTCTTGGAAAATCGGTGGCACCCTTAAACAGCAAAAGACCACGAGACTAAATGCAAAGTAGCCGGGATCCAAATATAAGCAATGTCAAAAAGCAAAGCCATTGCTTTCTTTCTCGGCTGATGGAGCTGCGGTTGCCAGGCCACCGAAGCGAAAACAGGATGTCTCATTCTGCGTGCCGCTTTTGAGCCTGGTGCGTTCTCGAAAAGGCTTGTATCTGGCATCTCGCGAGCGGTTAGCCCACCCAATGACATTTAACGAAATCAAAGAACTATCTGCATTTAGCTCTTTCACTTTAGCTGCCACTTAAGGAGCTCTTCCAACCAGGTCACAGGAAATCACGAAATAATGTACATTTATGCTCATCCACTAAGTTTATTTGTTTTAATATTGTAGTATGCGTTCTTCAAATATGACATTACTTGCACCTGCTGCAGACTCACAGATGCATTAAGGTCACTTTTCAGCGGAAAAAATTCAAATATGTGTTCCTCTTTCGGTAAATATTTTTATGCTGCTTTAATCTTTGCTTTCTGGCCCCACCCTGGTTCCCATTGCCGGAGTCTATACCTGCCACTAAGAATCTCAGATCGCTTTTCTTCACCACACACGCACGCACGCACGCACGCACGCACGCACGCACGCACGCACACACACACACACACACACTCCCACCCCCCCTCCCCCAGTCAGTCCCTCACTAGTCTTTGTGTTACTGGCAGGGTTGGGCTCCACAAACCTTATCTCCTGCTCATAACTTTGGTGAGTATTTCCCTTTGTTTTATTTTATTGTGAGTAGCTCCTTAACACATTTTTGCTGCTCATCTATTTGTGGGGTCTGTTCTGAGCTGAATTCGTCTTGTGTCTGTCCGTCGCCACAGTTGTAGTTTCACACGAATGATCAGTTCAGAGTTCATTTCTCAACTGGTGGATGGTTTCCAAACATGAATTGACCCCTAACGTTCAACTTTAATTGCATTTCATTTCTTTTTCATATTTTTAAATTTTAAGTCGCGGCACTTAATGTCTGATCTAATTCTGCTCAGCCATGACTAGGTTTCCTCCCACTGCAAACTGACTGATGCGGTGTGATTATCATTTCGACAGGAAACCTGCAAGGCTGAGAGCGGTCTGCTAGTTTCCTGTCATTCCAGCGCAGGCAGTGTCAGTGTCAACAAGATGTAAGCAATATAAAGACTTCTTTTTATTGCTCCAGAATATGTATGTATTATTATTTTTTCCCTCAATTATCTGTGTTGTATGGCATTTTTATTATTTAATGTGATGTACTGTCCCTCACTTAACCCATTACATTTTTGTTATACATCAGCAGAGAATCTGCATCTGATCTGATCTTCAAAGCTGTTTACTAGGAGTATTGGAGCAAAAAGCAGCTTGTGACCGTGACACCAAGACCCCTGGACTTTACTACTGAACGGGGGAAATTTCGTAAAAGGTACGGTTCATTTGTGAATCAAATGGGACTCAATAATGAGGGATGTACAACTTGTTAAAATTTTCAAATCTATGATTTTACATTTTGACAGTCCTAGAAAATACATTCATTGAAATCAATACCTCCCACTGTTGCTGCTGACCCACTGGACCTTTCCTCCGTCTTCCCCTCAGTCATGGAACCCTCTACGTCCTATGATCATTCTCCAGAATTCAATCACACCATCCTGTTCCTTTCACTCTGCCTGCTGGTGCTGGTTTTATTGCTGGTCTTCATGTACAGGAGGTTGAACAAGGAGACTGATGGAGAATATGCCATTCGGCGCATGGTGTATAAGGAAGGAGGGATCAGGGATCAGGTCCAGCGTGCAGCCTTAGGTGTGGGGACATGCCTTGGAATCCAGCTGTGGCCTCGCAGTGACACCGAGGAGGATGGAGAGGAGATGCGGGAGATACACGATGAGGAGGGAAGGGTGGACGAGGGTGGGAGCCAGGGGAGTGACTGCGAGGGGAGTGGCCAGGGGGAGGAGGAGGAGGAGGAGGATGATGGTCGTGATGATGATGATGATGTGGAGCAATGTGATGAGTCTCAGGAAAAGGGAGATGACACCTCAAATGATACCTCAAGTTTAAAGACTTCAGGGGCCGGTGAGCAAACCAGATTACCAGACCAGCCAGAGGCAAATAAAGAGACAGAGATAACCAGGGAGGAAAAGGAGGAGGAAGTGGCAGGTAGAGGAGAAGCAAGTGGAGGATCTGGATTGTTGATTGACCTGAAGCAGTTCTCTGGAAGTGCCACGTGGTCTGCAGAAAAGGGAGTGGAGGTCATAGAAAGTGATGTGACTCTTCTGTGAGCACCCAATGAGAAAGAACTTAGGAGAAATGTTAGGGGGAGAGAATCTTGGAATTAGTCAATAAAAAAATAGTGTGTGTACATTTCAAATTCAATACTGTAACCTGAAGACGAAATAAGGACGATGGCAACTTGACCTTTATACCTGCGGTGTCTAAATGAAAAGCTGACTAATGAATGAAGCAATTATAGATATGCAGGAGCACAAGTCAATGACTCAATCGGTTATGAGATTAAACTTTGTGTTATTATGTGAGCAAACTGCATGCTATATTATGGAATGTGTAGTTTTTACTCTCTTTTTTCATGTGTCTGAATTGTTTTCCACCTACTTACAATTACATGTTAAACAAAGCCAATAAACATACTTTAACATGCTCTTCTTTTACGTTTACGCTATTCCTTTTAAGTTATATTTATATTTCTAAATACATTATACATATTCTGTACATCGTCAGTGTTTCAAAATATATTGATTCTGCTGTTAAATAAATACATAAAAGCATCATTGGTAATTGATGGACGTTCAGATGACTGAGGCTGAATACCAATAATATTAATAATATAAGATGGGGAATTGTTATAACAATGCAGCACTTATATACAAGGGTGCGCATAAGTGTTTAAGCAAGGACCAGGAAACAGTGTTTGGTACGCGCCATGCGATGCTCCAGTGTGTGGGTTCCGCTTATGTTCACCACTGATTATTCTCACCAAGTGAGCTGAAACTCACAGGGCGTTCTCTACAAAAGTGCTCAGAACGACCCTCTGGTGGTGAAAGATAGGAACTTCAGGCACTAGTAAAAGCAGCGTCAATGCACATAGACGGACTAAACCCTTTCGATTGGGTAGTTTCAAAATACAAACTCACCCGAAATAACTAACTACTAAAACGATCGTAGAAATGTATGAAACAACTATGAAAACGTTATATTCCTTCATGGCACAATCATACAAGCAGCTATGGTTCGAAAACTGTTCTGTGTGAGAGCAGCAGACAGATTGGTAAGTTCAGCATCACTGTTCACGAACGACACTTTTGTTTCAATTCACGCTAACTCAATGCTATCGCTGCCAATGTATTCTGCTGCTCTCTCACATTAAATGTGTCAAATCGCAGCTGGTTGTTTTATGGTGCCACGAAGGAATTTTACGTCTTAATGGTTGTTTTTAACCCCTTTATGGTAATGTTTGTATTTAGTTATTTCGGGTGAGCTTGTATTTTGAAACTACGCAATCGGAAGTGTTGGTACGCCTTTTTTTTTTATGTGCATTAACGCTGCTTTTACTAGGGCCTGAAGTTGCTATTTTTAACCACCAGAGGGTCGTTCTGAGCACTTTTGTAAAGAGCGCCCTGTGAGTTTCTACTAGTTTCTGAAGTTCCTATTTTTCACCACCAGATGGAACCCCCTTTGAGTTTAAGCTCAAGTAGTGAGTTACGTGAGCATACTGCATGCATATTGTGGAATGCATAGTTTTCTGTGTTTTTTATTCATTCGTTTTTTCCACACACTCCTTACATTAACAATTTAAACAAATAAACCTAATTTGACATGCTCTTCTTTTACTTAAAGTTATATTAGTAGTTGAAACAATTGTTCAGGTAATGTACATCGTCACTGTTTCAGGACATATTGATGATCCTGTTAAATAAATCCTACAAAAGAATTCTTGTGAACTGAAGGACGTGCCAATTACTGAAGTTGAAGACCAACAGTATTAATAATATATGATGAGGAAATGTAAATACGACGTATTCTTGTATTATCTATTACTATCGTATTGAAAAGAGCCAAATTGTCATTCCCGCTTTATGTAATGGGGATGTAGCTCAGTGGTAGAGCGCGTGCTTCGCATGTACGAGGTCCCGGGTTCAATCCCCGGCATCTCCACACTTTTCTGTTTGCACTCATTTTCAATATATATTACTATTGCTATTTTACTATCTTTTAACCATGTTGAAAAGGAAAACTATGAACACCTCACAATCAGACAAGCTGAACAACGAGCCTATGATTTGATCGTCGTTTCTCATTGGCCAAGGAGCTCACTCTCTCGAATCTGGATTGATGTTTGACCCCATGGAGGCGTGGCAGCCTCTACGTTCATACAAGAATGATATCAGGGTTGCCAACGCTTCCGGTATGTGAAGCACGCTTCCACTCTCAATCTCACGCTGTCCATACAATTCTCACGCCAAAAACCAGATAAACCGGCGATAGTTTTGGTTGTCATTTACAGTGTTGCGTTGACAGCTGTTCAAGCTGTCGATCCACTCCCAGGAAGGCATCGACAACAAATCCCGAATTAAGGTAAATTAAACCAGAGTTAGCGAAACACTGATGGCAGTTTAACTCAAGGCTGAGGGAAGGTGGGTCATTAGAAAGGCGGTGTGGTTACAACGCTGGAGTTGAACATGTGTATTTTCATGTATCTGAACAACCACCAAAAACAGCAAAGATGTGTTTTTGTTTTTCAAGCTCGTGCGCGGCTCGGTGTGTCACAGTGACCCACTTCACCGGTGCTCGTCCAGCCGGCGGGGGGGTCACATGTCTGCGCTCAGCCTAACGTGATGGCGCCGGAGACACGATCCTCCGCGCACGTCACTCATCTGCATAGGGAGTAAAAACGCATCAGTCCTGCGATGCGCAGCCCCGATGAAACGCTCCCCGTCCTCGCCCTGCCATCCAGGGACACGCCAACCCGCCGCGCAGCCCAAACTACAAACATGGAAGGTAGGCTTCGCATGTAGTGTCGCAGCCAGATGTGCGTGCGTGCGTGCGTGTGTGCCCATATCCACAGAGAAGACCCATATGGGCTGCGCGCTCCAAGATGGATGCGCGGCGGAGCCATCGCCTCCCTTTTCTTTTGATGCTCCATCGACAGCTCCGTTGTATTTCATTTGATTTGATTTATCTGTCTGTTGTGACACCCCCTTTTGCTTTGCAGGGGTAGGATGTTACTAGCGTCCGCCGTGTTGGTATGGGAATGGCTGAACGAGCACGGACGCTGGCGGCCCTACAGCCCGGCTGTCTGCCACCACATCGAGGCAGTGATCCGGAGCGACCCGCGGTGTGGTAGTGTGGTCCTCGGCCAGGTGGACTCTCGCCTCTCGCCCTACATCATCGATCTGCATTCCATGCACCAGTTCCGACAAGACACAGGTGAGGGGATGTGGTGACGGAGCAGGGCCTCAGGTGGAGGCCTCTTTTCTTTTATTGTATTATTGCTAGTGTGTGTGTGTGTGTGTGTGTGTGTGTGTTATCGAGCACCTGCAGTGATTTTAGTTCCCGAGGTTGATGCTTTGAATGGAGTGTTTTTTATGTGAAAACATCTGCAGGCTTTGACAGAATGACACCCCAGATATAACAGTTGTATGCAGACAATGAGGAAAGGATGGGGATGCATGTTGTGTATGTGTGATTTTGGGAGTTGTGACTCATTCTGCTTGGACGTGTGCATGTTTGTGTGTCACACTTGGGACACTGTAGCAGCTGAAGTGTGCGGTCATACTTGCACACACCGTAAACACTTCACTTCTGCAGTTTCATTGCAAACCACCATCAATCAGCACCACGGTCTTGAGGTCTGTGAGAGACAATGGACATAGCAGGTGATCACAAGTCAAAGGACAGGACGGTGTAACGCAAAGCAGAGAACTGTCAGGTGTCGAAACTTTGTTGCTCGACAAACACTGACAAAAGCCTTTGTGCGGTTTGTTTTCCAAACCCGGCGGAGGCTGACATGTGGGGGGGGGCAGGGGGGGAATTTCAGGAGTCTGAAGTCATTGGGACCACCACCGGTTGTCAAGTTAAACTCTGCCACACATATCTTTTGGATGAGGAGTTGGTGACAGTCTTCATGGATGGATGAATAAAGCAGGAGTATTATTTGAGTTTAGTTACAATACACACAATAACTATAAAGTGGTTCAAAATAATCCCAGACAGACGCAAAACAACCACAAAGGGGTGAAAAATGACCACAGAGAGACTCAGAATGGCTATAAAGAGACACGCATTTCCATCTTGGGGGCTTTTGTCTGTCTGTGCTTATTTTCTCCTAATCAGGTCGGGGCAGTCGTTGCTGATTATTAAAAAAAAAAAGGCGAATAAAGCAGGGTGAAATGCAAAGTGCATTGCACAGTTATGGAACAAATCTGAAGGTAACTTGTGCACGAGAGGAGGACTTTGATTATGGGGCGGCTGCAGAGAGTGAGGACTCAGACACAGCTTTGGGTCGGCTCAAGGCTGCCAGCCAATCAGAAAGCAGTACACCATGTGCTGTTACCAGGGGCAACCTGTTTGCCCAAATTCTTAGCAAGCAAACACTGACGTGTTGAATTTGTTGGGCTTCTACTTTATCACAGCAAATCATCCGGTCGCTTATTCCCCCTCTACCTGCACCTCTCATTGCTCTGATTTCATAAAAAAAAAAAAACTCAACTACTTTATATTTACGGGATAGAAATCATTTTTTGAAGTGCAGTACATTCAAAGACAATGTGCCCGAAACCTTTGCTCATGCCGTGACCCTTTGACCCCAGGTACCCTTCGACCGGTACGACGCGGCTTCTACGACCCCACCTCGGCGCCGGGCCAGGGCTGGCTGTGGGAGTGGGAGAACGACGCTGGCAGCTGGACGGCGTACGACACGGAGGTGGGCATCGCCATCCAGGCGGCACGAGATCGCCAGCAGCCCTGGCTGGACCTGGCGCCGCTGGGTTTCTGCTACCTCATTGACTTCGAGAGCATGACCCAGATCAACGGGCAGACGCAGCGCTGCCGCCGCATCCAGCGCCGCTCCGACCTGGCCTACCCGCTGGTGTCCGGCCCGCTGCCCAAGTCCCAGCATGCCTGGGGGCCCATGTCCATGCCCAGCCACGGAGGGCTGCTGGGAGTGGATGTATCGGGAGTAGGCATGGGGCTCCGGATGAGCGGCGGTGGCACCGGAAACGGCAGCGCGTACCCCAGCGGGGCCCTCCCGGCCTCGGCCATCACCTCCCTGGGACAGCCCTGTGCCTGTCAGCAGTGCATGCTGGTGCTGAGCGTGAAGGCCGGCGCCATGTCGGCCGCCCACACCCTGGGCCGCCGGCCGCCACAGACCAAACCACCGAGTCCCAAAATCCACAGCCTCGCCGTCCCGGGGGGGTCGTACTCACTCACCCTCCCCCGGCCGCCCTCCCTGTCCCGCTCCCTGTCCCCCAACAGGACGTCCATAGTCGGAGCCACAGGTGGCTTCGGTTTTGGCGGCATGGGCGGAGCAGGAGGTGTGAGTATCGTCGGCGGCAGTGGCGTCGGTGTCCCCGGCTACGGCTACGGAGGCGGCTTCCCCCACTCTCTCTCCCTCCTGGGCTCGGCCACCGCAGCCCTCTCCATCTCCTCCACCCGCCCCCCTCCTCCACCTCTCCCCCCGCCTCCCCCGCCGCCCGCCTCCTCGTCCCTGGCCGCCTCGCTGCCTCACCCCTCTGGCTCCCTCTCCGTTTCCTGTCCCGCCCCCGCAGCGCCAGCTCCCTCCCTCATCTCCACGGCGGCCTCCACCTGCACGCCCTCGCCTTCGGCCCGCGTCCTGGGCCCGGTGTCTTCGGCGGGGGCCGCCGCCTGCGCGGCGCCTCTGCCGCCCCGCTCCAGCCTGGCTGGGCTGAGCCGACCGGCCCTGCAGCGTATTGCCATGGCTCAGTCTCGCGCCCTTATTGCCTCTGGGTGAGTAACCAATCGCTGCACTCGCGTGTCGCTTTGCTCCAAACAGGAAAATGAAAGTATCGCTGAAATATTTCATGCAGTTTTCAAATGTTCCCGGCCATCAGGTCCCGTATTGCTTGACTGTATACCAAACCAAAATAAGGCCAGCTAAAATCATCTGAGAGTGGAATTTCTCCTTTGTCTGAAGGCCTCGTTACACAGCGTCTGACATGGGCGGCTCATTAGCATTTGCGAGCCTTTAATCTGAGGGGGGGGGGGGCGTGCCAAATAAAACACACATGCCAGGCGTTTGTCATGCAACAACCTCAGGACGCGTGTGCCTCCTAAACACACAAACGTGTCGTCTATCTCTGTCAATGCTTTACTCTCAGTGCCGGTGTGATTGCCCAATTTTGGACAGTTGTCAGCGATGAGGCGATCGTTAATACATTTAGATTGTGCAGGTGCCATCACCAGAGGGTGCTGGTTTGTGATCCGGGAGTTAACGAGGACTCAGCTGTTTCCTCATTATTTAATCATTCCTTTCTGTTCTGCTGGCGGCGGCGGCCGCGGCCCCCACTTTTTTTTTTTTTTTTTTGCCAGCATGTTACAGAAGAGAGTCTCCAGATTTCCTGTTACCGATCGCACTGATTCAAGGTGTGAGCGCCTATCTGTCACACGTGTGAATGAGTGATGCCATATGTTGCAGCTCGCCGCCACCCCGCGCTGCGGATGGCCTCTTGGATAAGCCGGGATCGAAGAAACGTGACACTCCTCTCCTCCTCTCGTTCATCACCCGTTCTTTCGGGGCTTGCTTTTATTATTCCATTTTTAGTGGGGATTTTTTGCTCCCAGGTATTGTGACTCAAAGATGAACTTAGTGGCACTGGAAATGAATTCCCATCCTTTCAGCCGTCCTTGTGTTCACACACAGTGGTTTCTGATCGTGTCTGCCATGGCAACCCGGCGGCATGACGCGCCCACTGACGGGTAATCCCCGCTGGGATGGATCTCCGGCCTACAAGCGGAGTTTAGTCAACAGGAAACAGGCGGATTAGCCTTATAAAGGTGGGAGGGGTCTTCACACCAGCACACAAAGGGAGCAAGAAAGAGACACACACACATATATGTACCCGCACACTCGGATCAAGCGGAGTCGAAACCGCTGCTGGAATATCTTGATTTGCGTCTGTGGTCGTGTTTTTTTTTTTTTAAGAGAGAAAGATGACAATAATCAAAACTTACAGACCGTAAGTACACACCTGTGAGTGGACAGTTGTAGTTGCGTAACTATTGTGCGCACACTGTTTCACGTGTGTTTCTCCTGTGGGGGGTGGCAGTGAAAATATATATATTATATTACCAAAATAAGGGCACGTTTGTTCAATTTCCACAGGAAAACATTCTCAATGTAATATCTGACATTGCTGCCCAGTTTTCTTTCGTTATAGATCAAAGCTACCATCATTCCTTGAACTAACGGTAAAAATACTGCCTGTGTCATCCTAAGCCTTCAGACAGCAGGAAGTCGGATAATTATAGGACGTATGTTAAGTGGTGATGATCAGCGGCTGTATGTTTCTCCACATGACTCTGCAAAAGCTCCTTAACCCGCTGACACTGGCATACAGCATGCTCTGGCACACGCAGTGTGACTCATCACACACTGACACCTGCCAGCCTCAGCACCCGAGTTGTGGCCTGTAATGTGTGTGTGTGTGCTTTGAGCTGTAGATAAAGTCCCTAGATGAAAACCACATGTTTTTGTTCGTGTTTCAGAGTGCCAACCGTTCCAGTGAAGAACCTGAACGGATCCAGCCCTGTGCACCCTGCACTGGCAGGTAAAATATAGACAACCGATTTTCTTATTGTGTCCGCTCATATTTCAATGTCATTTTGATTCTACTCTTTAAACCTTTGAAGAGGATTCTCTCAGAATTACAGTTAATGACATAGTTAACATAGACATTCCCTCAATGAAGAGGTCGTCATTCACTATGTACATTATTCCAAATCCCATTCAGGTATTACAGGCATCCTGATGAGCGCAGCAGGACTTCCTGTCTGCCTGACCCGTCCCCCCAAGCTGGTGCTTCATCCTCCGCCTGTCAGCAAGAGCGACATCAAGCCTGTGCCCGGTCTGGGCCATTGCTGCCGCAAGACCACCAAGAAGCAGGCCCGTAAAGGTGGGATATGACAGCGGTGGAGTCTGGATGTGCATGTCTTCCGTCAGACGCGGATCTTTACACTCTGTATTTTCATCTCCTAGGTAAGACCCCAGAGGAAGTGGTGAAGAGGTACCTCCAGAAAGTTCGTTATCCTCCAGAAGAGGTCAGATTTTTGTTTTCTTTTTGTTAGTTTAATGTTTAATGTCAGATTGGAAGAGTAATACAATCATACATGTAACTGTGTGCAAACCTCAGGACTGCACCATCTGCATGGAGGCCCTGGCAGGACCATCGGGCTATAAGGGCCCCGGTGTGGGGGGCGTCTCCCGGGCTGAGTCGGTGGGCCGCCTGGCACAGTGCGGCCACCAGTACCACCTCCAGTGCCTTGTTGCCATGTACAACAACGGCAACAAGGATGGCAGCCTGCAGTGCCCCACCTGTAAGACCATTTATGGAGTCAAGACCGGCAACCAGCCCCCGGGCAAGATGGAGTACCACGTCATCCCCCACTCCCTGCCGGGCCACCCGGACTGCAAAACCATCCGGATCATTTACAACATCCCTCCTGGCATCCAGGTAAAAATGAGACCCGCTATATCTGCCCAAATGATCTCTACGTTCAACCTTTGCACAGATGAAATGATGAACTTTCCCTTTAGGGCCCAGAGCACCCGAATCCAGGCAAACCCTTCACCGCCCGCGGGTTCCCCAGACACTGTTACCTCCCGGACAGCGAGAAGGGCCGCAAGGTACTTTTTTAAAAATTATTTTGTGACTAAATGACTGAAATAAGTGACGAAATGACATGTTTCACTTCCTGCTTTGTCCAGGTTCTGAGGCTGCTTCTGGTAGCGTGGGACCGTCGGCTCATTTTCTCCGTGGGCACGTCCAGCACCACCGGCGAGTCCGACACCGTCATCTGGAACGAGGTGCACCACAAGACTGAGTTCGGCTCGAACCTGACCGGCCACGGGTACCCCGACCCCGGCCACTTGGACAACGTCCTGGAGGAGCTCAAAGCTCAGGGCATCACCGAAGAGGAGTGTCTACCCAGAGACTGAACCACATCCATGACCTGAGGAACCACAAGGCTGGAGAGGGACCTGGATTTGGACAGGTACATTATTCTCCAGATATGCCAAAAAACGAAACCAAGGGAGACTTTCACCACCAGAGATGGGGAAATCGCTTAAAAAAAAAAAAAAAAAAGCAAAATCATCAAAACTTTACAGAAGAGGTTTCAGCAGGTTGCTGAGTTTAAAGTTTCTCGTACGACTGCATGAGTCAGTTTTTGAAACACAAGGGGAAGCATTTCCTTTCCTGATGCAGAAACGGACGTTAATCGGTGAGACATTTGAGGCCACTGTGCACGTATGAGTCGGTGTTAGATTAAAAAAAAAAAAAAAAAAAAAAAATGTCATTTCTACTGTGAGATTCCCTATTACGAATGTAACTAAGTGAAATTTGCCAAACTGGAGTGTTTATGACTGCTGCGGCTGTGTGGAAATTGAAATGAGGTCACAGCAAAGTTTTGGAGTGGGGTCTTTAAGTTTTAGTCCACAAGCAGAAATAACCTTTCACATGAAATCAACATTTCAAGTGTATAACTGGATATCTGAGCATGGATATGTGCCGACCTCTTGTGGTACTTTGCCAGAACTACATTCCTTTTTAGGTTTGATTTTTAACTTCTATTATTGTATATTATGAATAATTGATATATTACATCATATTGATTCCATTCTATCATGTTTTTATATTTTAATTTTGCTGTATTTTTTATATGGCGTGTTCCATTGCATCGTTGTTCTTTTTTGGGGGGAGGGGGGGGCATGTTGAGACGGACCGAGCTGCTGGTGTACCCGAGTTTGCCTGACACTTTATTTGCCCTTCTCCGGCTCCTTTCATTCTTTAAAAATAATAGAAGCATAGTCAGTATTTTATATTTGCTTCAAAGACTGACATTCCTTGATTGCTCTGCCCTTGGAGCATCGGTGCATTGAATAGCTTTTGGTGTCTTCTCGTATCTGCGTTGATGGTAAGGACGACTAGGAGGAGTGAATACCCAAAATGTTAGGATTGAACCTGCTGCCTGGGCTCAGATTTGCACAGAGAGCAGATGGATTACTTGTATCTACTGTATTTTTTTGTGAAAGACAGGCTCCAGCCTCAAATGCTCAAACCACACTACAAAATGCGGCCATCAGTTGTTTTCCTCATGTTCAGTGTTTGCCATTCGCCGGTGCAGAAGACTATCTCTTGTGGTGGATGCAGCTTTGGCCAAAGGGGTCCAGCCAGTTTGCATCGGGTCCATAATGAGGTACAAGAGACGAGATGTCCAACAGTGTGTCTTGGCATACTAACGTAGGCCAACATTCAAAGCATTTATACTTTATGTATGCACTGTACTGTATGTTTGTGTTTTATGTGCACAAATTTGCATTAAACGTTTTTCTAAGGTTCAAATGTAGTAGACTGGGGGCGTTTTGTTTATTGCTCTTTACATTACACGTAAGAGGATGAATTCTCATAATGAGCGGAATAGTCAATAAACAGCTGGCGATGGTAGTCTTTTAAATGGTTTAGTCTTTTCCTTAATAATCTGATAATACATCTTGATTCTACAGTAGTTATATTTTTTGAAATGCATTGTCATGGAAAGGAAATTGCATGTAAGATTACTCGCATTACTGACTTCTACTTCTAGACGTGAGTGGTGCGTGAAGAGTTTATCTGTAGATTAGTCTGGCCCCTGGATTAGTAGTCTGGATTTCCTCGACTTTAATGAATGAACATTTTACGACATTAAATGCAATTATATGGACCTCAGTAATAGATAAAGATTAAGGTTGTTTTGTGGTAAAGTCACTTATAAATATTAAGTATTCATTTTAACATATAAGACGCAGTTTTTATAGGATGATGAGTAAAGAGTCTCTTGTTATCTGTGAAAAGTCTGTTTAGCAGAGGAACGCAAATAACCCGAAAAAAATAATAAGATGAATGGTTATGTCCAAACAATTAATCACATTTCTCGAGCTTTTTGAGTGGCTGCTGAGGGCAAAGGGTCAAATCAAAAATACCATACCTTTCCCACCAACTTTCGTTCACTCTTCCATTTGAGCTTAAGGTTTTTCTCAAGTGACAGATGTGTTGGATCGGTTAAATCTGCCAATTTGCGTTATGAAAATGCACCAGCCTCCTGTCAGGTCCCTGAGGAGCAGATGGGTTAAGGGGTCTTATCGGGGGGGTTAGGACTGATTTAAGCCAGGCTGACATCAACTAGTGGCACTGATGAAGACGAAGTGAGGATACATTGTGTTGCTGCATTTGCCGCTTCTGCTCGGCAAAAATAAATAAGGGGAGACAAAAGCAGCAGCCAGGGTGCCGCAGAGAAAGGCTTTTAACGGCTTTGTAAAAGACGGGAGCGTGACTTTGGTGCATAATTATTTTTTATGCATCAGGGATGGGGAGGGAGGGAGAAAGGGAGGAGGAGACGTGGTCGTATTATGGTAGATTAGCTTGCTGGGACCGGGGTAGACAGATCTGCGCCTTGCTGAAACCCAAGTGGGGGGAGGGGTCTCCACTTTCCTGCGGGGGTCCATTGTCTGCCACGCACAGCAATGAATAGAAAGCGGATAGCTGCAGTCTTGGAGTGTACTGTATTCCACTGCAGGGTTGCCTTCACTTGATCACCTGGTTTCCCATTTTTTCCAGCTCCTCTCGCTCCTTTGTTATTTCCCCCTTGAAGTGTTTTCACAGCTTTTCTCTGAAAGGCTTTTGCTCATTTGATATCCAAACTGCGGCCTGGATGTATTTTTTTTTCACTGGGCCAGACAAAGCAAGTTGAAAAAAAATCTACCTGTATCCAAAAATAGGGAGACTTGTCTCTTATTAAAAGCTTTTAAATGGAGCAGCGTGTTGGCCGACTACCAAATCCAGTGTCTTGTTGCCAGGGAAACACATCGCCGTCGTCCCTGCGCTCTTCTTTTTTTTTTTCTTTCTCTCCCCATCCTCCCTCGAGACTGGTGCTTCACAACTGTCAGCAATCTGCTGTGCTCACACTTCTACATTTCAGTTAAAAGCTTTTTGTGCTGCCAGCGGAGCAGAATGTAGGGGAAAGGGGAGCCGACGGGAGTGGTTAGAGCAGAGGGGAGGGAAAACGAAGGGGCCTCCTTCGCCGTTGCCGAGGCAACGTGATGTCACGGTGACATCATGCACCACTAAAAGCTTTTAACCGGATTTCTCTCCTGCCTTAGGCCCCATTTTGAGTCCTCTTTCAGCTAGGCTAGGGGGAAGGGCTAAGGAAGGACGCTGGTGTGTGTGTGTGTGTGTGTGTGCGCGTGCGCTCGTCTCACCTCAAACGGCTCTCAGCTGCGTAAAAGACTTTCAAATTCAACCTTTTAGGGTCCTGTTGCTGCACACACACACACACATGCAAACGGAACAGGCCAAGAGAACCATTTCAAACATGACGGCAGAGGACGGTTTCAGCTACTTAATGCTCGGCACCAGTGAGAAACACAGACGGGCCCCGAACTGGACGGACGGCGAAATGAAGGCCCTGCTCTACGTGTGGGAGGAGCACCACCACGAGCTGAAGATGAGCAAGAGGAACGCCAAGGTCTACGAGAGGATGTCCAAGAGGTTTTACCAGCTGACCGGAGAGCAGCGGTTCAAAGAGGAGATCAAGATGAAAATCACCAACATGTCTTTCCAGTACAGGCAAGTGCACCACATCCCAGTGGGATCTGATGCCAAAACTCCGGCTGTTGCATGACTTCAAACATCCCATTTTTCACTCCAACAGGCGGCTGAAAGCAACAGTTGGTGAGAGCGCGGAGAGGCCGGACTGGCCGTACTATAAACCCATCGAGAAGATCCTCTCCAGGCCGCTGGAGAACGGGCGGGTGACCTCTTTGGAGTATCCGGCCTCCGCCGCCGGCCCCTCCACCTCCTCCCAGTCCACAGAGAACCTGGTGCCCAAGGCCGAGGAGGGCATGGTAGGCTACCTGCCCGAGTACACGGGCTCCTCGGACGAGATGGAGATAAAAGAGGAGCTGGACTCTGTGAGCTCCGACAGTGAGCACACCCAGGCCTCCAGGTAATGGGTCCGAGACGAGACACACCTGTTGTGTGTTTGTTTGTGTGTTCATTCTATCCTTTAATCATAACAGATTCACTGGCCAGCTGAGGGAGTTGGCATAGCAACGTTTTAAGTGGCTTCAAAATGTAGGCTGAATAAGCTGACAATATATCTTGATTTCAATGAAATCGTGAACAATGAATCAAATATATGCAGAGTATTCTATAGGGAATATGGAAAAGTCATGTTTGTATAGTCCAGGCTAACCCGGTTTATCTTAAGTTGTGTATTAGACTGGATGGTCTTATTTGCTTAGATTTGACAAGCATTTGACGTGGTAATATTTGTTTGCCTGCCCCTAAAAGACCCTCTCCCTTCTCCAGCTTCCATCCTATTCCAGCCAGGAAGAATCATGTCAGCAAGCACGTGTTGATGAAGAGCAAGAAACTGCATTTAATGCAGGCCATGCTGAAGCAACAGCGGAGGTCCAACCGAGCCATAGAGGAAACGTGCAGGGAGGTCCGTCGAGCCATGGATCAACAGAACCGGATCCAGGTACAGGGTCTGCAGCTGCAGGAGCGTATGATGAACCTGCTGGAGAAGATGATCCCGCCTCCCTCCACCATGTCAGGGGCACAGGGTCAGAGTGGGGGCAGAGACACAGGGAGGCCGTGAAGCGAGAGAGAGAGAGAGAGAGTTTTGTTTTGCGTCAACTGTAACCACTTTCAGTTCATCACCAAACAGAAATGCGCTGTTTTTCATTTCTGTGGGTGCCTTCAGCCTGGAGCCAGGCTCCAGCGTTTTCATTTCAAGAACCCTTGTAGCATTTCTTCTGGCACCTCATTTCTTTTTGAAATATGTGCCTGGATAATTAGAAGTTTGAAATGTTTGATACCAAGACTGGGCCATTGGCTTTTGACCTAGGAGGAGTAGAATATGCATAGTCTGACATATAGCATTTCATTGTGTACAGTGTTGTGCGTGTGTTTCAATAATTTGAATCATACAAATGTAAGAAAATAGAGTAAAATATTGTTTTTTAATACCATGTAAAGATGAACTGTTCTCATTTGCTTCGCTAATTAATTAAACATCATGGTCAGGTCATTATTTCACATGCTTCACTGTTATTTTTCCAACTATTATATTACATTTTTAACCAGCCAGTTACTACAGGGGTAATTATAGAAATGCAAACACAGAAGGTATGGAGTGATAGAGCTGAAAAGCCAGGATCTTTGCCTTCTGGCCTATTTTAAGAGGATTTGGAGAAACTAGGGATTAAATTGGTTCCATTGCACCAGCTCCATGAAAATCACTGCTGCCCAAAAAAGAAAATTGTGAAAACATTATTGTTTTTTACAATATATTTAATGCGTACGTGACCTGTGATGTCCTGTAAGGACATCAAGCTCATGACGATATCAAATGAAATTAATCATGGCAACCAGTTATGTCATCTCATCAAACAATATCTCATCGTCAGATGACATGCTAGGTCAATTGGCTTTCAGTTATTTCCTGCTTTCAGCAAATGTGTAGGCTGCATGTGTGTGTGTGTAAATCCATGTGATCGTGTGTGCGACCGTTGCAGCCCTTTGACCCGAGAGGTGTGTTGACACACCTCTATCTGGAAGGTGCTGCACCATTGTGTGGCAGAGACAACACACGTGCAAAGTGACTGACCAACAATCACAGGTAAGAATTTCATTTGGTGTAAGTCTGGTGTATTTTCATTTTTATAATATTGACAATTTGACCGTCATTGGGTTGTTCATTGCCAAATCCAACCCAGCTTCCCCCTGACATATTTACAGTGCACTTTAGATAATTTAAATTCATATTTATTACATTTTAATCAAACTTAAAAAATAATAATAATAATTTCGCCCTTAAATAAAGCCTGTGACACGTCTTCCATGTCAACCAATAGCGTCACTCCAATTGTTTAAATATCTGAGAGGACAGGCGCGCTGATTGGCTAGGGGGGTGCGTAACACGAGAAGGAAACGTTACGCTGCCATGGATACGGTGAAAGACGCTTTGTGGTCTCCGCGGTGACTCGGCGTCGGGAGGCGGAGCTACGCGCACATTGAATCACGGCAGGGAAGTCAGATAAGTAAGTTTGAATAACAACACATGCACAACAAGGTGCGATGTGTGTGAAACTACGTGTAATCATGTGGACGTTTTCCCGATCAGCGTGGATTTAACACACCGGAAGACTTCGGGAGAAGGTAACAAAAAAAATCTCTTTGGTCCTCGATCGGGCTCAAGGTAGATTCAAACAAAAGTTCGATTGTTGCGTTGGTTTAAAGTTATTTCACGTTTTCCTAGCTGCTTCTGAATGTGCCCCGAGGGCCCCGGCGGGTGGTTTCTGTGTATAAAAACGCGTTGAATTGATGGGATTGTTAGAAAATGTTGAATCTGTGTGTTACCGCGTGTGGTTAACGTTAGCGTTGGGCTGATTGTGGGTAAGGAGCCAGCTGGTGCTCTTGTTACAGGGGAGTAATGGACAATCGGTGTGTTACCCTTGACAGATAATTGCTAAAATAAGATCGATCGGTGTGTTACTTTGTTATGAAAGTGCACGGATTGAGAAACACTCTGTATTTTTGTATATATTTATTTCCAGGTGTATTTGAAAATATTTTTTATTTGTATTAACAAAAAAACACAATTCTACTGTGTAACGTAGGAAGGAAGCAGCTCATTTATTATGAACTGGGGCTGACAGAAAAATATATATTAAAATGTTCTCGTTCTTAAAAGTGAACATTTCTTGTAGTGGCTGCATGGATTTTTGAGACATTCTCGGGCAAGATGTATGTGTTTTTGTATTTCTTTTGTGTGTTTCATGGAGTTTCAATACTGTGGAGAGTAAATCCTTTGCAGAGTTATTAATATTTGAATGATTCAGTAGTCGCTTCCCCGGTTTAATGCTTCACACCACTGTTTAATCACAACGGGTCCCTGTTGCAATTTTATAAGGAACTGCATCATTGGTATATCTCGGTGATCACTCCCCAGTCATTTCATTTGTATAGTGGTCGTAGAGAGGTTGCAAACAAGCCACTTTTCAACTTTGTTTTTGTTTTGTGTAACTAGGATGACTTCCACACAATAGCTGGAGACCTGCAGGTGTTTCAGTTCCCACACACACCCACACAAAGATGAGGATACAGGGACAGCCCGAGGGCGCCAGGAGGCGTCTGGATTTAAGTGCCGTCGGTGAGCTCAGGGGTGTGGAGATCATCCGTGGACGGGCAGGATACGGTTTTACTATAACGGGACAGAGGCCTTGTCTGCTGAGTGGGATCCTGGAGGGAAGTCCCGCTGACCTGGTGGGACTCAAGCAAGGGGATCGCATCATGGCAATCAATGGAGCCGACGTGTCCGCCGCTGTGCACGAGACCGTGGTGCAGTTGATTGGCAGCTGCAAAGGGCCCTTGCGGTTGGTGGTGCACGCCGACAGCCGACTAATGACGAACCCCATTCTCGATGATGCAAAATTTGGAATTGGCCTGAAAAGTGGCGCCTTCCAAAAGGTGGGTGTTCTCCGCACCATCTCTGACGATTCAAGCAACTCCTCCTTCAACTCGGGTCACGCCGTCACCCCCAAACAAAGGCCGGTATCAGAGCCCGACATGTCGCACTGGTCCCAACAGTGGAGCGTTTTGGCCGAGCGGCCCACGCAGGGGACGTGCGCGGACTCTGTTTTCACAGACGCTGAAGATGTCAACCCAGACTGGGGTGCTTTAAACATGACATTGGTGGTTGGCTACCTGAGCTCCACGGAGCTGATTTTGAACACTCAAGAGTCGGAGGACGGCAGTTTACAATCCATCAGGGAGCGAATACGACAGTTGGGAACGGAGCAGGACACCCACACTCTGGTGATGATGAAAATTATGTTTGACTGTATCCGCCTATGTGACGATGCCGGAGCTGTTTTGGCCGCCTTCCCTGCTGAGAACCTTGTGTTAGGGGCCGTGTGTGCCGAGGACCCACGCTTCTTTTGCCTGGTCACTACGGCACACGTGACGGATGGCCACGTACCGGAGGACGGTCCTCTCCGGGCCTCCTGCCACGTGTTCTTTATTGACCCGGAGCTGGGAAACCACGAGGACCACAAAGGCATCGCTGGGCGCTTTGGTTTTGATTGCACCCCGGATCCAGATGCCACGGGCTGCCTGGAGTTCCCCCAGAGTCCCCTGGATGTCCTTCACTTTGTCACCGTCCTGTACAGCGACATGGGGGAGACTGTGGAGAGACTCAGAGTCAAACTGGACACAGAGATTCAGCAGCAAGCCAAGGAAAACGATATCGCAGGCAAAGAGGGCAGCGCCAGCAGCAATGGGGACAGTGGAATTGGAAATGCGTCCCCCCCTGAGGAGAGAACAGATAGGGATTTCCCTTCTGCAATCCGAAGCCCCCCTGGGGCCCACCTCCCCAGCTGTCCCTGGGATTATCCTCCGACTCAAGACCTCACCCCAATAAACCCCTCTGAGAATGGCCAAAAACGTAATCCAGAGAACAGTGCCAGCACACATTCCCTTTCAGAATCTCTACCTGGTCCCGATTCCCTCACCGGTTTCTACGGAGGCCCCCCGCCCCGACTGGAGTTCCAGTTCAAGCCCCCTCCGCCTCCTCTGTCCTTGGCTAAGAAAACAACCATCTTCGGAGAGTCCCTCAGAGGAAGCCAAAGGTGGTTCTCCAAACCAAAGTGGCCCAAAGCCCCAAACGGTGATGCTGAGCCTCAGGTGACGTTCACCAACAGCTGCTCCTCATGCGTCAACCTTAGCTCGGACACAAACAACTTGCCTCCCCCGATGCATCAGATTCCCTCAGCAAGGTACCAGTCAGCGGACGCCCTGATGCTGCCTCCCAGAGAGGAATGGACCAAAATGGTTTTTGAGCAGAGAGAGAAACAGCGGAAGGATGGTGTCGCCAAAAATGTGAGTGAAACTCAACCTTTCTTTGTATTTGACATTTTTTGCAGGTTTAAAAAATGGAACACTCACGCTTTCACATTCAAGTTCACCAGAGACAGATTGTTGTTTACATTTTATTTTCAGAGACACACACACACACACACACAAAATATTACTTTTTCTTTTTCAAAAAAAAAACCCTGCTCCCTATTTTAATGCCCTGTAACCCTGCAGGTTTGTTTTGGTTGCTGAATTTATTGCATGAGTGACATTGATTATTTAGTTGTGTATTTCTTCTGCTTACAAAGCATGGCATTTAACATTTCTCAGCCAGGTGGCAAACCTTTAGTGGAGAACTTTCTGGAAAGTGTCATGAAATAGTTCCATTGTAAGCTCGGTCACACTGAGAGGAGAGCATCTGTTTCTGTACTTCATTCGGGTTTAACGCAGCGACACAGGAAGTATTAAATGTTCATGGCGAGTTGAGTTTCCAGGCATTTGGGGGGGGGGGGGGGGGGGTTGGTAGGGGGGGGGGGGGGGGGGGGGGGGTGTTCGTAGGTGTGTTTTACTTGTCGCCTCACATGAGATACAATGCTGCTATTTCAACTGTCAATTGGTGCCAAGTGTGACTTGAACCACAGAAAGCACCTGTTGTTTTCCTCATTGACCACAAGATGGCCCCATTTCCCCATTTTCTCCTGCACGTAAAGCCTGTCTCATAAAAACCACGATCATGAGCATGTATAAATGATTCGGTTTTCTATTCCACAGCCAGGGAAATAACTTCAGTAGGTCAGAAATCCTTCATTCCATGTTTTTTGAACTCCCATGCTAGGCATGCAGGATTGTGCTTTTGTGCCTGAGCCATTGGTTCGGAAAGTAGACAATCGTATGCAGGAAGCCAAGGAAATTATAGGGTAGAGCTCATGTCATGCAGTGGTGATTATCTGCAATTCTTATTCTCGCGTTCAAACTTTGGACACAGCATGTGTTATCATAAGAATAGGGGGGAGGCGGTTAAAATGCATCATCACCGCCTCAGTGATTGGCAGGCAGGAAAGGGCTGGTTCCTAATGGTAGTTTTGACAGAAGAACTGCTTCTCATTAACCTTATGCTTCTTTTTAATCAGCAACTGTGAGGCATGACTCTCCTTATATTTTCTTGTAGACCGTCTAACCAGGAAAGCTGACAAATGTTGCCAACTCACCATGTTCTTTTATTCTAACAGGGATCCAGGTTTTGGGGTATGGGCGTTCATCGTGCCTCAAAGCGCCGCTCTGCCAAACGTCTCAGCCTGGCACGGTCACTGGATGACCTTGAGGTATTTACCAATTTCTTTTCTCATGGTTGGTAGTATTTGACTTTCTTTTTTTTTTTTTTTAAACCTCGTGTAGTTGTGTCATTTAGCCATTGCCCATCTCTCATAGAGGCTGTTTTGAAATGGCAAACAGTCCTCAGACTATTAAAAATCGAGATATTTCTTTCTCTCCAAGTTGACGGTCTTCTGTACTTTCCACTCTGCTGGGCCCGTGTGGGGAAAAGTTGGTCAGCCTCACTAATGTGGACATTCAGGTGAAGCATTGTGGCAGACTCTGCTCCACTTCCAGCTCCTTTTTTTTTTTCTTTTAAACCTTTCATTTCCGTTGCCTTGAACTCTGCCTCTGCCGCTGCACCCGGTGTCTCACAAAGTGCTCTTTGTGCGGGGCCAGAAGCACGGCCCTGTTTGTTTGGTCTCGCTAATGAGCACTGCTGCGCCATCGAATATTCGCTCTCACATTCTCTCATATTAATGCTGCCGACGAACCCTCTCTCTCTCGCTCTCCGGTCGCCCGTGCAATGTGTGCATTACTCATGCACACTGATTCACATTCACAAAAAAAAACACACACGCACACTGTTCCATCGTTTCGTAATTGCGCCGAACCTGCAGGAGCAGACATACAAACAAACCCAAACGCTGGCTTACTGTATTGTATATCCAGATATTAGTCGCACTCACGACACACCTGCAGACCACACATTCTGCTCAAAGCCACTCACCGCAAATCACAGGGTTGTCCTAACCCTCACTACACTGTGCTATTGTGAGCAAGCCTTTATGTTGTGGGCAGGACTGCCCGACGTGTGCGGCCACAGGATTAAAGCTGGCTATAAAAGGTCACAGCAGCTGCAGAGATTCTGTTCCCCAAGTTGTCTGGACGTCCCAGATGTCCCGGGTGTTTGTATTTTGGTGATTCAGGCTTTATTAGGACTAAAATGTTGGTGTCCATATAATGACAGGGGGGCATTGTTGCACACAGTGCATCATGCTGGTATAATAAGGGGTCTCCTTAATGGCGCTACAGCTTGATCCCTCTTTAAAAAGGCCAGTGGCTTCCAAACACAGAGCAGAAGAGTGTTCAAAAAACTTTGCGAGGTTTTTTCCCCTCACATTTCTGGTAGAAATTGCATGTTTCCACTTCCCCCCCCCCTCAGTAAAAGTTTTATGTGTTCCTAATTTATCTCTGAGGCTTATATTTAGATTTAAGAATAAACCAAATAACCGTTAAGACCAACCCAATGCATGAAACAAACATTTTTGATAAGCGTGCCTTCAATTTGGTAAGGAATTGGGTTTCATGTCCTGTGTGACAGCGTCCAGCAAAAGTTTCTCCCCCACAGTGCATCTGCCTCGCAGCGGTCCAGACTAATCCAGGGCCAGATCAAACTTCCGCTGTTTAAGTCCCGACTAATAACGCCACAGGGAATTTTTATGGTTATCAAAGGCAACCAGATCCTCACCTAGCACTCCCCCCCCCTCCTCCCCCCGGGGCTCCCATTTCAAGGGCTTCACCCTGACTTCACGGCCAGAAATCAGACAAAGGCGTGTCTTGCGTGTAGTTTATGAAAGGTGTGGTGATTTTATGTAAGCAAAAGGCTCAGGAATGAGCAAAGTCTTGTTGTTTCTCTCGCCTCTGACAAGGTCGCTTTTCGCATCCCACGCGCCCGAGTCAGATCAGCACCCCTATGATCTTGTCCTTTTGGACACGTCTCCATGTTTGTCTTTCTGCTTTGCAGTGATTTTATTTTCCTGCGTCTTGTCATGATGTGTTTTCATGTGAGCGGAGCTTTTCTTGTCAGACCTTATGTTGGAACTTGTTGCAGAATGTGCCGCATTGTAGCCAATCGTCTGATTTCCAGGCAGGGACTTGTCGGAGCCCGACTGAAGATGCCTCCGCATCCCACCGCACCGCTGTGAGCCAATTACTTCCTCGCCGCACACTCTGTGTTTCCAGCTCCAAACAGATGCTTTTCAACTTTGCAGAGATGACACCATTAGGAGGATGCTGCATCTGTCTTCTGATGTGTGGCTGCATGTGAAAACATCACTTCACGTGGGCCGTTGCACACACTGCTTTATTCAGGCGCACTCTGTGAGGTGCCTGCTGGGAAATTTGGGGCAACTCTTTTGCTCTTTAAGAGTTTGCAGAGTTTCCCCTTTTAGGTGTGGAGACGTGCGCAGCTCTTGTTTGCGCGCCTGCGGGTAATAGATCTGTCCTGTGGGCGTTCCAGAAACCAAGAAAACGCACGAAGACACAGAGGCAGGGAGGGAGGTAAACAGTGGTGGGAAAGAGGAGGAATTTACAGCATCAAGAAAGAGGAGGGAGCGAGGGAGGGAGGGAGAGAGAGAGAGAGAGAGAGAGAGAGAGAAAGAGAGAGGGGCACCGGCAGCAGAGGAAGAGAGAGGGAGCTTTTGAACTCCCGGTAGCTGTCAGGATCTCCGTTTCCTCCTCCCCCGTCCCGATCGGTCTCTTGTGGCAGGCACACGCACGCACACACACCGCAGCTCTCCAGCGAATGGACCCGTTTACACACAGCGGGCGTGTGGAGCAGGGCTGACGACTAGACGCACACACACGGCGCCATACATGGAGCAAACTCTCACTCTCAACTCCGTAAGTCACCCCTTGCCTGTTTCTCTGCTGCTTCTCTGTTTTTTTGGGATGCCACGCTCGTCTCTCACACCGGTGGCATCCTCCCTCCCCGCCGGCCGCTGCCTTTCCCCCGTCTTTGGGCTCTTTGTGGCTCCCGTTGTAGGCTTTGAGCCGCGTACAGTGGTTAGTTTGTGTGGTCTCTCCGAGGAATGCTTTGAGCCGTGCCAGCTGAGTTCTCCCGTGCTGTACCGTGCACACAGCGCCGCTCTATACGGCACAAAAATGTGCTCCGTGCCTTGATTTGGGGCTGCATGCATGACTTTAAATTAGACCTCACACTGGAAGCGGGTTTGAGAGGTGACCCGGGGTCATTTCCCCCATGGAAGTGCGCCCTGCTGCACTCTGACCCTTTTGGATGGATTTGAGAGAAGTTCGATGGGGAGGTGAGATGAGATCAGAGGCTGGTGTCAAATAGAAATAAACCATCAGCGAGTCTTGAATTGTGCTGCGTTTGAGGTGATCGGGTTACAGCGAGTGTTTGGTCGGGACTTGAAAGGCTTGCCTGTGGTTTCACCCTGCCCGTGTTGGCTTTGTGCAGACATGCCCTCGCTCTGATTCACCCCGTCTTATTATTCACTTTGCAAAAATATGACGACGGAGCGGTCTGCGTTGCTCCAACACAATGTCCTGAAGGAGCTGACACACATCGATTTTATTTTTTGAAGGCAACCATCTGGTGGAGGTGCGATTGGTGTAATTGCAATATAAGCTCGAGATAATTACATAATTGACTCTCTCTCTTTCTGCGATTGATGAGGGTGTTTTGACTGGAGAAGACGAAGCAGAATAGTGCGTTCAGAGTTGGAAGGCAGGGAGAACACGACGCACTTCTCACTGACATCACATGGCCGGCTCTGGAGTGTGGGTGGACAGTTGCGCTCGCAAACGTTTCCTCAGGGCTAGCATTATCGGATGCGAAGACCAAGCGGCCTGACATTTTCGAAATGTCTCCGCGATGCTATTTTTATTTATTTTTTATTCAATCCCTGCAAGCCGCTTCATTGCAATTACTTCCAACCCACCAACTGGAAAAAAATGCAGTGCATTAACACAACTGAAGTTAGTGCTCGAGTAGGAGTTATTTAACTGTCCAGCTGCCCGCTGCATGGATACACAACTGACCAGATGTGGCTGCGGTTGCTGAGCTCGCTGTTTGACCGAGCTGCGACCACGGA
Source organism: Colistium nudipinnis (assembly GCA_016785305.1). Classification (NCBI taxonomy): domain Eukaryota; kingdom Metazoa; phylum Chordata; class Actinopteri; order Pleuronectiformes; family Rhombosoleidae; genus Colistium; species Colistium nudipinnis. Next base: position 2,878,641 of record JAFBJU010001433.1, read on the forward strand.
AAATACCCGCCGACCCGTCCTATCTGGACGGAGACGCACTGCAGCTCCGCTCTCTTGGCACCCAAAAAAAACCGATGACGTCATCTGTCGACATTTGTGATTAAGACGCGTCTTCTTGTGTTGTCTTGATGCTGACCCGTCCAAAAATGGTCGACTGCCCTCTCACTGTTTACCTTCCTCAGTACCATCGCTAAATGTCTCCGCTTCACTCAATGCGACTCTCGTGCCAAGGGTGTGGAGGTTAGTCAACAAGGCACGGCCGTCGAACAAAGTCTGTTCTCACCTGCCTGGTAACAGTTTGGACATGTCTGCGAGAGAGCGGCCGGTCGTGTTCAGCTGTTGGCGGAGGCAGACGTTGAGTTAGACGGGTCCCAGGAAGGCACAGCGGAGGTAGTACGAAATCTGTTTGGCCTTGCGTCAGTGCGAGATGCTGCAGAGTCAGGCCAAGGTCTATTGCTTCACACTGTGGGAGTCATAAACAAAGATTGTCGGGGCAGACTCTGACTGTGATGTTGCGAGGCTTGATTTGGCGGCGTAAACAATAACTTTTCTTCATAAAGTCAAACACCCCAAACACCCCATTCCTGTGAACAACGTAAAGAAATGGGATATTTCTGCGTACACAGCTTGCTTCTTGCACGGCCCCCTTTGCCAAATAACAACACAGATTCAGTGCCCTCTTATAACCCTACAGGGATGAACGTCAGCCACCTCTTCCCTTGTCCCATTCGACCAGCTAGGGTTGCCTGCATGACCAAAAAGGTTACAGAGAGTACACTCCGTAGGGTCAGTAGGACTTGCACAGGAAGTAAACCGTTATTGCAGTTCCTTATCACTGGCAACATTTATCATATATGCATACATACCTTATCTTACCTTATCATCAAACCAAGGCACCCAAAGCACTCAGACTAGTCATAACACTGTACACTAAGCTTTAGAAAGTCAGTGTGATGGAAAACCAGGCAGGGGGGGTTCACAGGGCTAATTATAGGTGTCGGGTTCCAGGTTGGAAAGTCCATTTCTGGGTTTTTTTTCTTTTTATGGAGGACAAGGAGAGAAATAGGAGGGTGTGGTGGCATCTTTTGTGGTTTACCCAGCTCAAGCCCTCCAGGCTCATGTGAGCAGCCCTTTCTTTTTCTGATAATAAATGGGGACAGGAAAGGGTCTGGTCACTGGTTCTAGATTACCTCTCTTAATTATAATTTTTTTTGTTGGATGCCATGCCAGTGCTGTGCCAGTGTTCCCGTGTTTCTTCAACCCAACATAGGGAGTCAGTGTATTTTTTCCACATGTGTGTTTATGCAGGTCATGTGAGAAGTCGGTCTGATGCTGTGATTTCAACAGGTTCGGGTTTGGAATTTACATATTTGTAATTTGTTTAGGACAAACTCTGATATTGTTTAAGGTGCTGCGAGAAATAGGGCGGCCAATTAAAAAAAGGCAAACTGTGGCAAACTCAAACGTACACATCGGTGGCACGGCAGAAATCCTAGTAATGCCACTTTAATCCAGACACAAGCCGAGCCGTATCCATCTGCTGCGGCTCACCGCTTGGACTTGGGGAACAGGCTGTAGATTAGGGCTGATCACAGGGATTAGGAGACGAAGTGCACTGCGAGGACGGACTCTTTTTGCAGGCAAATCACTGGTGTCTTTAAAGACCCTGAGCAGATGTTGACTGAGTGTACAATCAAAAGCCGCCTCGACACAAGTCTGGACTCTTGCACGGCTCAAGACCTGAGTTCAGATGTTGAACGCACCCCAGATGCATTGTGGATGCATTGGAGCGCTGTGGTCTGTGACACATTGTGTGGGTCCACATTCTGTTATTGTGTGTGCAATTGTAGTGCCTCCCACTAAGCTGATTATCTCTGATCTATTTGTGGCCACCACCCCAATATAAACATTAACCACCACCACCACCACGTATTGATTTTTTTTATTATTTTTTTTCGTATATTGCATTTAGTGAGTCAAATCCTCTTCCATTGTAGAGGGGTGTGCAGGGCATCGATTCACGCAATATTTCAGCTTGTCAATGCGAACAGGTTTATTTGTATCATTTCTGAGGCTCTCGTGGCAGGGATCTATATTTTCCCTGTGTCCGTCTGAAAGGAATCAATAGAGACAGTCACAGCCTTGATCTGTGGACATTGGGCCGAGTGCAAAGTGGATGCTGTCGTTCATGCTTGTTTACAATCTCCGGTCCCTGAGCATCACATCAGCAGGCCGACCTCATCAGATCCCCGCTAATGCGATAGAGTGCCTGGCATATTTGTGGTGACAAACAAGATTTCCCTCAATAAAAACACTGGAGTCCACTTCTGCCCCCCCCCTCCTGGAAATGGAACACAAGGCCGTCTGTTGTCTGTCCCTCAGTATCGGCATTCACACGATAATGTAAGAGGAGTTTCCTAATTCCCCGAAAGGCTTGGTCTCGCTGCCGGCTTGGGAAAGAAATGTCTCCTCCGTCTTATCAGTCACCGCACCCTCTCCCTCCCTCCCTCCAACGGATGTTGCCCTCCATGCCAAGCTCTTCCTTGATGTTATTTTCAGGGAACGGTTTGTCGTCCGCCCGCAGATTGCAGGTCTAGATCATTTTTTCGGTCCTCGGCCCTGAGATGAGTCGGTTGTCGCTGTGAAAGCCTGGCCTTTCTTAAATCCTTGTCTCGTTGGTGGCAACACACCGATTTCTTCAGTCGGCAACACGAGCGAGGACAGGGGAAAAAATTATAAAAAAAAAATTCCCCTGGAGGCATTTGGTTTGAAAAGTTCCAACTTGCTCGGCTCTCGTCAGGCGCTCTCACCTTTCTCTGCCTGAGGAGGGGTGGAAGGGGCCAAAGCAGACCCCACTGTGATTTTTGTGACCACACTTCGAGTCGACTCAGCTCGGCACGCCGAAGAGCTTCTAATTACTGCGTGGCTGATTTTATCTGCACATGAAAGCGCACGCATTCTTTCTGTGTTGCGCTTCCCCAAGTATACACTCTGTAATTATCCGCACAGCACCGTGTTTTTGATGGGGAACAAATTGCACTAATTGGAAGTGACGGATGTGTGATGATGAACATTAAACCGCCAATAGTTTATTTTATCTTATGCAATTTTCAAGCGCCAGTTTTTCCCCTCACGCAATGCCACCTGGGTTTATTTATTCTTAGTTCCAGTTTGTGTGGCTCTGCATCGCGTGGTGTCACGCTGTGCTTTTATTTGCGAGAGGAGAAAGCCGGAGCCCTTCTTTCTATGCGGCTGTGTTCCTTTGGGAAAATGTGGCAGAGTTGTTGTTGTCATGTAGAATGGACACTGAATAAATGTATGAACTGGGGGCATATTTTAATGACGATCATTGGTGTGACACCTCGGCACAAAATCACACGTTTTCTTTTTCTTTCCAATAAATATGCGACTCATCGCAAATCTCCAAAGCAGCCAAAATAATCGCAAATTTAATTTTAAATTAGATTTTTTTTATCTGCCCTATTGTGTACAAAAGTGGGCACTGTTATTAAGCTGCATTTGTACATTTCACTGCAAATAGACATTCTGCACAACCTGGTGCATGTAAAGCACACTGTGGCCTTTTTACTCCTTCCTCACGTGTCCCTGCTCTCTCGTGCGATGAACATACATGAACACAAACCACTCCCGAGGGCCGGTAAGATGTCACCGGAGATTGTTCCCTCCGGACCCTCGACGCACGTTCAATTATGTCAAGCGGCAACATACCGAAGGGCTGGACCATGTAAAAATCCAATTACAGTGGAGAAATCTAGCACGCAAATCAGCCTGTTTAATAACACCGTATCTCCTCCATTATTTCTGGAAAGATGAAGTCCAAAGAATGCTCCCTGGCTTAACCCATGGCTTATAATAATTAGAATAATACCCGTCGACATAGTGAATGTAAGATTTGCGGAGGCACAGAAAGGGAACGTAGACGCGGAGTGATGCCAGAATATGTTGGGAGCTCGGCGTTTAGCTCGTACGACTCCTCCAAACTTTTTGTATTTTGATTAAACAAAAGTCCATCTGGTTTCAATTTGAACGAACTGACTACTTTTCTCTCATTCAAGTGAAAAACAGCGAGAGTTCCCCCGACTGGAAACAAAGGAGGGGGGAGGCCGTTGTGGTTTGGACAGGGAGAGAAAGTGTGTGTGGTTTTTTTGGGGGGGGGGGTTTGATTCATCCGATTCCTTCATGCCTCTGTGGCACAGGCCACAGTATGTATTGTCGGGTGGGTTGCCACGGCAACAGCTGCGGAGTAAGGGAAATCTTTCTTTCCTCCTCCTCCTCCTCCTCCTCCTCTTCTTCTTCCTCGGCTTCTTCCTTTTTTTGTCCAGTGCCTTGTCAGATTTCTGTCTCCCTCCCTCCCTCCCCTGCTCTCCCTCTCTCCGACGTGTACAGACATGGTTTTTGGAGTTTTGGGTGGGGAATGTTCAGGTATGCATCCACACACACACACACACACACAAACTCTCACACACACACACACATATTCCGCTTGTGTGCCGCTGCTGGTGGAGCAGACCGGGGAACAATGAGTCTCAAAAAGAGACTTTCCTTCAAGCGGACCTGGAACTTCGGCACTGTAAGTAAACTGTGGTTTGCCCAGGGAGGCTCCTCTGGTTCCTTTGTGCCAGGCTCCGTTGGTGAAGCCGGCTGTTTTTCTCATTAATCTCCCTCTTTGTCGCTCGCCTCGCTCCCAGAACAGCTGTTTGAAGCGGCAGGGACTCGTGGCTGTTTTGTTTGCGGGGGACTGGTATCAGCCTTGACATGACTTTGGCTTCGTTTTATTCAACCTGTGGTAAAGAGTTGAACAATGTATGTCTCAACCCCGGTTTTTTAAAAGGCAGGAACGTGTCTAAACAAGCTCAAAATATACAAAAAAAAACGATTTAAATTCCCTGTGTGAGAAGAGCTGATGAGCCACATTAACATGTGTGTTAAGGCTGTTTATCTTTAGTAACTGATTGAACTGGGCCAGTTGTCTAATACAATACGGTACCTACTCTCCAACCGGTTTGTTGGTCACCGGGTAATACAAAAATAACTGCTTAATACAACAAAGATTGTACTTATTGAACGAATAATTAGAGCAAACATTTTGAAATATGCCTATTCTTATGTGGAAAACCTTGAGTGTTATTCCAGATTTTGGACAAAGTGCCTTGTTGACTGTTGAGTGGTGACATGCAATTGTCTGCAAACTTTGCATCTGAACTTAATCGAGACTTGCCTGGGTTTAAAGGTGTGTGTGTAGTTTTCACCAATGTAAAAAATAAATAAAGAGCGCTTCGACCAATCGAATGGGACCGCCGGTCCAGATTTAACACCGATGAGTGTGTTTTAGTTGCGATGTCTCACGTCAGATGACACACATAAATCTGTCGGCGTCATCCTCTACGTTCCTCCGGCGTGCGGTGTCTCGAGATGCTAGACTGAACGGCGTTGGGGGCTGTGCCACAACCTTTTCCTGCCTACACTTTCCAATTGTGATTGTGTGGCTGTTTGATTGACAGAAAGAGCAAACATGCTATTTTGAGAACAACTGCAGAAAGTGGATATTTGCATTTAACATCCGTGAAAGGGATCAAGGGGGGGGGGCTGCAGAGCCACCCACAGTGGACCAACCTGTTCACCGGAGGTGTCGAGAGGGGAAGGGTGTGTGTGTGGACGAGAGGTGACGGTGTGCCTGGGTCATCACTTCGGCCTCATTGTTGGGGACTTGTGGGCAAGGAAGCAGTGACGAGTTGGAAAACACATGGTGGTGTGTGTGGTCTAACACACACACACACACAACTTTCTGTATGTGTGCCTGGTCCACCAACTACTACTAGTACAATGGGCCTGCCTTTGACTAGCTGATCTATAGTAGGTCGTTAAGGTCATTTATAAAGCTGATGATCCAATACGAGCCACTTGAACATGTCACTTTGGGCTCTTGGCAAACATTTCTATCTGCATTTGTTTTTGCAATTATTCTCCATTTCAGTAGTAGTTGAATTTCTTCATTCATTCAGATGCTTCAGAGCGCTTACGCAAAGGTTGGCATATTTGTCATCCACATAATTCTCCTCTGACACAGGTCGGATTTTTAAAGATGAAATATGACATCATTTGCGTGTGTCGGGAGAGCACTCGCTACAATGTATCGCAACCCCTTCCACTCTTCCCGTGTGTGTGTGTCACCGAGCAGCTGGAAGTCCCGTTCCTGAAGTGAGAAATTTGATAAATATCCACATCTTGTCAAATGTAGTGACCATACATATGAATAATATCAAGGATTAGGCCTGGAGACCTGTTGTTGGTTCACAGTGTGTGATGTCTGTCCTGTCCTATAAAGTGAACCGCAGTCGTGACGCTCTGTATATTTACGGTTAGAGGTTTGAGCCGTTTTTAGATCCAAAGGGCCAGACAGATGGAGTGGGTGTTCTCTCTCTCCTCTGTTTCGGCTTCATGTCGGTCCTCGGCGGACCCACCCGTGATTACCGTGCCACCACACAGAGGCTGGCGTTTGGGTGTTGACTGCTCGGCAGCAGCTGAGCTGCACAGAGGCTGTGACGGACAATTAGTGGTTCGGTGGTCTTTGTCTGATAGAGCCTTTGCATGTGGTCGCTCCCAAAATGGAAACGGGGCCTCACGTCGGTGCGCACGACAGAGGCTGCTGCGTCCCCGGGATTCAGATGGCCCGTTGAACAAGCTGCGGCACTTTATGTCCGGACATGTTCTAAGGCGGATTTATAGAATCTGTGAATGACATCCAAACTTACAGAAACGTGACACTCCAACTGAGGAATTGCAACTATATATCTTTGTCGAGCCATCGTCGGATCAGACACGTGTGGTGGTTTCTTATTGAGCGATATTCCTCGGCTATAATTAAATGCTCGCTGAGGGTGTTTTTGCCGTTGGACTTTTCTTCAGGAACATCTACACATGCATGGACCACTCACTCCCCCGCATTAGCAGGTGAAAGGAGGGCCATTAGGGCCGCTGACGGCCTCTCCCTGACGACCTCTGATCTTTGTGACTACCGTCGGCAGGAATGCGCATTCGAGTGTGTTTGTGTGGGGACGATATAAAGCGAGGGGTGGAGGTGTGAACAGCTGTGTGTGGTAGCGGCCAGGGGTCCACCCACTCACAGATGAGTGGTTCCCAGTAGCACGCACACACACACACACACTCAAACACACACACACACGCTCACAGAAGCCACAAAGACTGTGCACACCTCAGAGCTGCTGCTGCTGCTGGGATGCCTGGAGAGACGCTGCTGTCCACTCAGTCCTCGCTCTCGTGTCTCCGTGTGAGAGGTCATGAGAGCAGCCACTCACTCATGTCTCTCTTTGTTCTCTTTCAGTCTGCTGCTTCTTCGGATGGCGGTGAGTACCCTTCGTTTTGCTTCGTGCTTAAAAAGCAAATAAAAAACGTTCTTTGCCAAATAGCACTGGTTTTATTTTGAATCAGGAGCCTTTGGTTTATTCAAGCAAAAGAATAGAAGTGGATAAAAAATTTGTTTTTAAAGCTTTTCCTAAATTCTTTTCTTTTCTTCTAACAAAGTAGAACCATTTCTTCATTTCTTGCTGAACATTTCTCATTTTCAGCTCTACCCTCAACAGAGCACTTTGTTGTTGCTCAATTAAAAGGTTTATTAAGGAAGACTTTTGGCGAGGATGATGCATACACTGCAGACACAGCGTGCCTCATTAACAAAGGACGCCTGTGCTCGCCTGCGTGCAGGCCCGCTTTTAATATCGCTTGCCGTTTACATGCTGACCGTGTGTGGATCGGAAGCGCGCTGTGTGGTAAACACAGATCTCAAAGCCACGGTCGTGATACGGGAAACCAAGTCCAAAACATATGGATTGTCATCAAAACTGTAAATCTTGTCTGATGGCCTTTATTGACCTCCGCGACGTAACGCCGGTGGAATGTTGGTCCCACGGCCACTGATCCAGTTATGGGGAATGCAAAGAGAGGAGGATGATCTAAATTAGGAAAGGTCACAGGGAGGCCACGATATTGGCTCTGCTTTTATTTCACTTTTACTTCACCCGGTTGACATTGCGGTGCTTAACAGCAAAGATAGAGTCCGTCCACACCAGTTGTCCAGGCCAACTGTGACACCCCAGCTTCTATTTATCTTTAACCCGCCCCCCTTTTGTTTTCCTTTACTGCGCTCTCCTTTCCTGGTCGGCCTGCAGCCCTAAAGTGGCCATCTGCCGCCACGATTGCAGGTACCACCGGCCCCTGGACCCTCACCCACTCTCTCCCCTCCCTCTCCCTTTGTGGCGCACCCGTCGTCGCTCCTCACTTATCACCTCTGTGGCGTCTGCTGTTTCGCTCTTTGTGGGACGACCTGTTGACCCTGTGCCCCAACAGCAGTTTATGTTGACCATTGAATATTATTTACATTTTTTTCTATTGTTTTGCCTAATGTGTGTAATTTGGATTTTTCGTTCAAACCATAGACTTTTGAAGATGTGTGTTGGTTTTAGTTCAGTCTTAAACTTGGTCTGGTTTTACAGGAGAGAGTTTTAAGCTTTGCATTGTTTCTTTAAAAAAAAAAAACAGACTATAGTGGCGTGCAGTTGCAGGGATGCTGCAGCCAGAGCAGCCTGAACAGTAATGGCAGTCTTCCGGGAGCGGGCAGCCACCGTGGGGTCCACGAGCAGCGCGTGGCCAGCTGGGCCGCCTGCTTCGAACGCCTCCTCCAGGATCCTGTGGGCGTGCGATACTTCTCCGTAAGTATCTCAGTTGATTGGATCCTCAAAGACAGCTGCCACAAAGAGTCGAGTCATTGCTGCAATTAGAGCTTGTGTTCACACACAATGCCACGGTAAATGCTTTGTCGTGTGTGTCCACCTTCCTTCCTCCGTTTCCTTGTTTAAAGACTGCAAATGTTTTTTTTGGGAGGAATATTTGCCAAACTTGAGTGAGCGACCCACGCGTACGTGAATTTCCAACAAGTACTGTGTTTGTGTACATTTGGAAGAATTCCAAGTTCAGCACAAGTATGGAGCTTGGTGAGCGGGGGCAGCTCATCTGTGTTGCCATGCCTCCCACAGAAAAGATGTGCGTTTGAATTTAGCCCACAACACCTTTCGGTGCGCACACCACATGAAGTTCTGGCGTCCCAGAACCACCTTCCCTCCACGCTGATCCGAGCCGGGCTCGCCTACACCCTGGTGCGCCCCCGCCTGGGCCAATTTCGGTCACAGCGCAACGGCGGAATAATGGTCTCTCCCCGCTCAGTGGTCTGAACAACAGGGACGGCGCGGGGAGGAAGTGATTTGTGATCAGCGAGAAACTTTGTCTACCGTGTGTTTCCACAGGAATTTCTCAAGAAAGAATTCAGCGAGGAGAATATCTTGTTCTGGCAGGCCTGCGAATACTTCAGTCATGTCCCTGCAACTGATAAGAAGCAGGTACGTCCACAGTATGCAACTGCAGCTGGGGCTTTGTGCCTCTATATTTTATTTGTCGTCATTCTTTTTCCTTTTTCTCTTCTCCGCAGCTGTCGCAGAGGGCAGGAGAGATTTACAACAGCTTCCTGTCCAGCAAGGCCACCATGCCGGTCAACATCGACAGCCAAGCCCAGCTGGCGGACGACGTCCTCACCTCCCCGCGACCCGACATGTTCAAGACCCAGCAGCTACAGGTACAAAACCGCAGAGTCCATTTTTTTGGGTCGGCGGACAAATATCAGGCCATTTTCCTGGGTAGTATCCTTTTCACGAGGACGCTCTGTAAGAAAAGGGCTCTGTTCTCATCTAGCCTGTTGTCACAAAGCATATTGGGTTTTTTTTTTGGGCCATCTGGGTTTGTTTACGAAAGGCCTGCGAGGCTTCACCACGGAGATAAACACAAACTGGCATACGCCCACAGAGGATCGAGAGCATACTGTACACACTGACACAAAGACGGGCAGTCGGAGATCTGTATATGTTCAGCGTGCACACGAGCGTGATGAAATGGTCGCTGATGTCATGACGCGTGTCTCTCTCTCGTCTGACATCTTCCTCTTTTGGGCACGTCTGCAGATTTTCAACCTGATGAAGTTCGACAGCTATTCGCGATTCCTCAAGTCCTCCCTTTACCAGGAGTGTGTGCGTGCCGAGGTGGACGGTCGGCCCTTGCCGGACCCCTACCAGATCCCCTGCAGTCCGGCCCCCTCCAAACACAGTGCCAGCTCGGACCGCTCCGCCCTCTCCACTCCCAAAAAGGTGCCCGCAGTGACCAGACCGCTTTAAACCGGTGATGGCGTCAGTGTCGCTTTAACGTCACACCGTTTGTCCTCCGTCTCACAGGAGGTCAGGAAGCAGAGGTCAGGGAGATCACTGAACGAAGAGGGCCGGGACGAAAGCGCCGACAAGAAGCGCGGAATCTTCTTCTCCTGGTCCCGCAACAGGAGCTTTGGAAAGGGTCCGAAGAAGAAGGAAATTGGAGACATTAACCTCGGTGAGAAATGAGTTGCCGGTGGCCTGTTTTTTTCAGCCCAATCGCACATCCACATTTTCGGAGGTGTCCTTGAACGACATTCCCAAGCTCTGCCAGCTCCAGGGGATCCGCTGGTTAATGGATACCAAAGAGGCCCAAAATGCCCAAGGAGGGTTTCTGAAGTGCCTTTATGTTAAAATGTGGTCGATATGGGGATGTGTAGAGTCTGTTTCAGTGTTGAGTTCTCAAAATAGTCATTATGACACACAATTTAGGAAAATTTTTCATTGACTTATCCCTAAGTCTGAAATATAGCACATCCTTTAGGAGTGTTAATATTTCTCATCGGCATCAGCTCATTCTTTTTTGTGGGTTTTGTGCAGACTACTGGGGCAGTAATGGGCGGCGGGAGTCCCAGGGCTCCTTGTCGTCAGGTACCAGCCTGGAGATGCCCAATTCCTGCTCCGCTGGAAAGATCGAGGTAAGATTCTCCCGGACAGATCACCATGGCAACGCAGAGCCCAGCCACTGGGGTTGTCATCGTAATGAGCCAGAGCTGTTTACTTTTGACTTTGTCAACCCACTCCTTTTTTTGTTTGTAGATTGAATAAATCTCTGGCTTGAGTTATACATCCAATCAAAGTTGAACCACAAAATGAACAATTTGAATGTTTTGGACGCAACTTTTTTCCCCCTCCTCAGTCGGATAATCGCCATTCCGTGGGCGGGTGGGAGCGCTCCCCGAAACTTTGCAGCGTGACGCTGCCCAGCGGCTCCTGCTCTTCTATCAGCCTGCGGCCCGGCGCCTCCATCAGGGACGTCCTCCAGGACCTCTGTCAGAGCATCGGCGTCAACGTCGCCGCCGTCGACCTCTTCCTGGTGGGAGGGGAGAAGGTGAGCCAGATCATCTGCTTCTCGTCGATCGGCCGTCGGAGCGTGGCTGCGAGGAGCTCTTGAATGAATTTGCTCAGCTCTCTGTTCATTGCGATTCAAACGTTGCTAAATACGTTCTGACTGCACTTGCCATTTTTGTGAGGAGTCATTGTGAGAACTTAACTGGGGGGGGAATCTTAATTCAGCCAAAGTGAATTACAGGAGACTGGAGTGGAAAATGTTTCAAGATGGAGTTTTCTGGGGACACGTGTGTGTTGCTGATGTGTAAATGTCTCCTCTATTTTTTCTTCCTCGTAGCCTCTGGTGTTGGACCAAGACTGCATGACTCTCGGCGCGCGGGACCTGAGAATTGAGAAACGCACCCTGTTCAGGTTGGACCTTCTACTGGACCTTTCGACTCCTCTGTCAAACGCCATCTTTTGCTGCCTTTGCTTTTGAAGCTGTGATTTGTTTTGAACTCTTGTCCTGTATCTGCTCTCAGATTGGACCTGGTGCCCATTAACCGCTCGGTGGGCCTGAAAGCCAAACCCACCAAACCAGTGACTGAAGTCCTGCGCCCCGTGGTGGCTAAATACGGCCTCCACCTCGGCGATCTTGTGGCCAAAATAGTAAGCCCCCCCCCACACACACACACGCACACACAATTTGCTACTATACCATAATGTGTTTGGAGCTCCTGTGTGTCCCGAGCGCAGCCCGGGCCGCGTGCGACAGCGCCACAGGGCGGAGCATGATGGTTAGGGGAGGGAAGCGACCGCATCCTTTTCCATCTCTACACGGTGGTTAGCACTCTGACTCAGCCCAGCCTCTGAAGACGGTGGACCGCGGCTATAATTAAGAAATGACGACACTCCTCGAACACGCCGACTCCTGACTCCTCCCCCAAACCCCGTGCCAGATGATTTATTTTCGTCCCGCCGGTTTCCAGGCATCAGAGCTGTATTTTTACAGTAGACCGGAGCTGCGTGACGGTTGACGAATGACGCAAACGCTCCTGCCCTCAGATAGCATCCATAAGTTAATGGAATGTTTTTGTGACGTAACCAGACGTCTGCAAAACAGGCGAAGATCCTCGCGTGCTCATGTCTGGTTTCCTTTTAGAGCGGAGAATCTGAGCCTTTGGATCTGGGCGCCCCCATATCGAGTTTGGACGGCCTGCGGGTTGTGTTGGATAGAGCGGACCAGGCTTCAGGGAAAGGTAAGGGCGCCCGTAAGCTATTATGAATATGATTCAATATTTATGACAAAAGGAAGTTGAACTGATGCCTCTTGCGTTCTAAGTGTCCTCTCCTTCGCTCTGTCTCACCATGTCCTTGTATGTTTCTCAAGAGGATTTAACTTTCTGTATTTTCTTTTCTTCCCCTTTTCTTTTTCAAACAGACAAATCCAAGTCTTCCTCTCTAAAAAACCCCCCTACCAGGAGTTTTTCTGCCACAGTAAGTGCTCGCCAGCCAATCCCGCCTCGTCCAGCGCTTTGCTTTGACCTCCGGTGATTTGTCCTTTTTCCCGTTGCTGTGCTGCTTCTGCGTTGTTCAGTGTCGTCTAGCCCTGTCCCACGTTCGTCTTCATTAACACGTAGCCGGCGCTAAGCCAACGAGTGGTGTTTATCTCCTCTTTTTCCCTTCGCTCACTCACTCACAGTCTCCCGTGCATGTGTTATGCCCCCCCCCCCCCCCCCCCCCCCCCCCCCCTGCCTGTGTTTTGCCCCCCCCCCCCCCCCGCCTCGCACGTAGGCAGTCAGTAGAGACCCAGAGCCACCACACGGACCGGTCTGGCCCCTTTTTATAGGAAGGTCCCGGTAGATCTGGACGCCCAGACCAGTAGGGGGCTTGGCAGCACGCGCTTACTCCCTCGCCCATCCCTCCATCCCCTAACAGAGTGCATTGTTATTGTCGCATCTGCAGGGAGATGAGAGGTCCGCACCAAAGGACTTTTCAAGAGGACCCGACTCAGCACTCCCAGGGGAAAAGAGAAAACAGAAAAAGATTAATATAGATGAAGCTGAAGGTAAAGCCCCCCTTTTCCTTCTTTCTCTCTCTTGCTTCATATGATTTTTATTTCTTTTTTTTTCTATTGTGGTGGATTTGACTGAGCTTGGCTTCGCCTCAGGACTAGCTGATATCCTTGGTGTCTTTTGTGGGTTATTTTCTCTCGCCAGGTGTGCGGCCGCCACGCTGCATGTTAAACGCAATTGGCGATTTGCCTGTGTGGAAGGATTGAATTGAGAAAAAACTTGGTGTCTTATTTCTTTCCCAGAATTCTTTGAGCTGCTGAGCCGGGCGCAGAGCACCCGAGCCAACGACCAGCGCGGCCTCCTGAACAAAGAAGACCTGGTGCTTCCGGACTTCCTGCGTCTGACCCCGCCCACCTCCTCCTGCTCCGCCTCCTCTGACCTGGCCCGCTCCTCCACCCCTGACGCTCCCAAGCCTGGCAGGGAGAACGGCGTCTCCTCTCGGGGCGTCTTCGCCTCCGGCCTCCGCTCGGAAAGCCTCGACTCCTCCCTCGGCTCCGGTGCCAACGGACTCTCCGGGACCAGGCGCTGCCTCCTGCCGCCGCCCCGCCACCCGGCTTTCGGCACCCACCTGTCCCCCATCCCCCGGCCGACGGACACCCGGCCGAGCCTCCGCACCGTGGAGGAGGACGCCAACGCCGACCTGACTCTGGTGGGCGAGGGGGAGATCAGCAGCCCCAACAGCACGCTGCTGCCCCCGTCGCCGTCACCCCTGCCGTCCTTCGACAGCAGCCTGCCCGAAGCCAACTTCACCCCGCCGCCGCCCTGCTCCCGGCCTCAAGACGCAGGTGGACAAGGAAAGTCCAGTTCAGGTATTTCTACAGTGTGATAAGCCATCGCTCCGTATGTTTGCGTGTGTGTCGTGCGTGCGTGCCCTCTCCGGGGCGTCCCCCAATCCCGTCCAGACCCCCCAATCAAACCACCCCCCCCTCTACACTGACCCTGATGCACTTTATTGACAAATTGATTTAGACTATCTCAGTTTGCCAATCCTTTACACTCATTATTTTTGTATTAAACATAGCAAAGCACGTGTGCGATTGACCACAATTACACTCAGTCCATCATGTAAATAGTGATGTGTATATTTTGTTCGTCTCGTGTGTTTGGGTTTTCGCCACATGACTGGAATTTTTTCATTCCAGTGAAATGGCGAGGATTTATTTAGTAGGTTTGGGTGCATGAGGACGCTGCTGGGCTTAGGAGTATGAATAAAATATGCATAATGCATACAGATAATTTATCAATATTTGACAGTGCGGTAGTCGGCAAATGTTGCACCCAGGATTCGAATTCAGAGCAATTTAGGAATTTAAAAAAAGTGTTAAGCCATAAGCAGCTGTTTCCAGATGTGGGTTAGAAATGCTGTCCGTGGAATAGTTGAACAGCGTTGGATCTGCGTCACAAAACAAATGCTGTATTCCTCTCCTTCCCACCAACTCAAGTCAAGAGGGTTTTTTTTTTTTTTTTTTTCCTTACGCAACTCTCTACAACCGGTGAGTCATTAAATGGTGTCAGCTCGTGCCGCTGCGATTTGAGCAATGGTGGAAATAATTTGTCACCGCCGGACAAGTGCTTCTTAGCGCAGGTGACATTGTCCAATTGCCTGTCCTTCCTCGTCTGGGTCATCCGCTCCTCCTCTCTAGATTCCTGTTGTAGATAATCACTGCCAATAAACTCTGTACCTGTGATTGAGTAGATCTAATAAATGTTAGAACTGGAAATCACTCTCGTCTGTCTTTTTACATGTTGGTAAAATCACCATCTCCTCCTCCTCCCCCTCCTCCTCCTCCTTACCCTCACCCCTCCGCCTCTGCATGCCCCCCCCCACATCTTCCTTTAGCTCCGTCTCATTTTGTCTTGTGGCTTCCTGCGCTCTTTCGCTCCCACTCCTTTGTGTACTTTCATGTGTGCGCTTGTTTTCAGGGTGCTGCTTCTGGCTGTGTGTGTGTGTGTGTCTTTCAGATTGCTTAGAGTGGCGTGTTTGTGCAGCCATGTTAAACATGGCTTTGGTTTACCTGCTTGGTGGTTTGTGTGGCTGTGTGTGTGTTGCCTCAGTGTGGCAATGTGGCAATCTTTTGAACCTTTCTTCTGTCAGACTCGTTTTCCAGAGCTTGCCCGGTGCGTTGGTTGTCTCAGCGGTCATTGTCGCCTCTCGCAGATGGGTTTCGTTTGTCTATTTCCAGTCTCGAGTTGTAATTGTTTTCCCACCTTGTATGTTGAAGTGGTGAATCGATTTCTAATGGTGACGGTCTCTTCTATGGAAGATGTGACCTCATCAGAATCTCTTGCTGTCTTTGTTTATGTGTGTGTGTGTGTGTGTGCGTGTGTTCAGACATCCAATTAGAGAGAACACATTTTCTGGCTGTAAAGAAAATCCTTGCACTGAAGAAGATAATCACGCTCCACAACAAAGCCTGCTCTTTTGATGCACTTCAGAGCACTTGATCACGGGGCACACGCGTGTTCACCCTGACCCGTGTTAATAACCAGGATAAAGCAAAGTTGAAATGTGCACACCACACTGAGGAGGAATCAAAGCCTTTCAGTTCCTCCACAGGCTCGCTCCTATTTTCTCGTTGCTTAGTGCCTGATTCTTCCCACCATCGGGCGCCATGGTAACCTTATCCACCAGTTATCCGAGCCACAGATAGAAACTGTCACTACTGGTTTCCATTTATCTCCCAGTCTATTACTTCTCCCGATGCTCTCCTCCAAATTACCAGCCAAAAATAGAAAGGGCTATGATTCATGAGAGAAATTCTTTTTCTTCACAAATCTATTAACTTGTTGAACTTCTCGCATATCATTTTAACACTGGCCACTTTTTGTATATGGCACAATCCATCTCTCTGAATGAGGATGAATCCATCGGAGCGAACACATGCAACTAAAAATGATCAGGTCAGAAGGCTAGCTTGATTAAATCACTGCAATCTATGTATTACTTTTAGACTGACGCCATCTGCTGTTCCAAGGGAATGCGCATAATTACTGCTGAGGTGGATTTGAAAATGTACACCACAGGTTGTAACAAAACCAGGGATCATAAAAGCACATTCTAAAATAGTCAGACTCTCTGTGGCCCACCAGGTAGTGTCAGAAGTGCATTAGGCCCCTGTATCCAGAGGAAGAAAAATGCTGCTGTGTGTGCTGGGACAAGAATGTCCACTAGGTGGCGACATCACACAGTGCAACTCAATGCATATGATTTCAGCTCAATCCACTCAGTGATTAGATTAGTCCACAATATCATGGGGACCATATTCGGGCTGTCTTCCCTTTCCTCTCAGCTGCGGTCAGAGGTCAGAGGCTGTGATTTTAATTTCGAGGAAAAATCGAGCGTACACAGAGAAGATTAAAGGATACCTCAGAGTAATTTGGACGTGTAGTCTCTGTAACGACTCTGTTTTTCAGCAATGAGCACCTGAGGCGACATATGGCGCCGTTTCCCCTCAGGTGTGTTTCGCAGAGCCGACCCAGGGTCAGCCTTACCATCTGTCTGGTGGTCAGAGACGTGGCTTTGGCAGGTGGCTTCGGTGCGGACTGTAGCTGGGTCCGTTCCAATCTGGCTGGTCTGTCTTTACTCCCTGCTGCTGCTGCTGGACAAGACTCACCTGGGAGAAAAAAAAAAGTCATCAAGGTTGAATTTTGGAAAATCTTCTGCATTGGGGGGGAAAACGTGTAAATGCAGATGTGAAGGGATCTGTTGTAGCGAGTTGCCTGCTTGCAGATGAGTGAAGATGCAACGAGGCGTTGATTTGATTCGACAAGCATGGCATAGAAGATGTGCAAGTTCATTTGAGAAGTTCTTTTCCATCAGCGAAATCCCTCTTCATCAAAATGTGTCACGTAACCACTCTACATACCAACATCCACAAATCACATCCAACGGAAAGACCCAGTGACGGTGATCCGTGACGATGCGGCACACAAGTTCTGACAAGAGGCCTGAATCATTTGTGATTTTTACCAATGTTACGAAAACTCTGTATCAGATCCTTCAACTTCAGGAGCAATCTTTGCACTGCTTGTGAGAAGTTTGTGTATTTTCCCGGGGGTTCCATCTGGTCATTCCACCTTCCAAGCCGCTCGTGCAGCCGAGGATCTGAGGGAGGTCAGCTGCAGGGGCTCACGAACTGTGTTTACACGTGTACTTGACAGCGGTGAATCACAGCAGGCCAAGATCCAAAGGGGGACCGTGTGTTGAAGTGTTTGAGTCACTCGGGCCTCTGTGTTTACAGTCAGTGAGGTCGCAGGGATCACGTGACCGCTGGAGAGTTGATCACACACTGCAACTGTCGTGGCAGCATCCTGGAACCCCCTCTTTTAGACCCCTGAGTGCGGGGACCAAACGCGCTCTTAAAACTTGAGAAATGAGATAGGATACGTAGTGGGCGTGGCCCCATAATGATGTCATCCATTGCAGAATAGTTTGACATGTTCAAATATACAAATGGTCACATCATAGGCGGTGAATTACAAGATTTCATAATGGTTAAATGTGGTTAGGTTCTCCCCCCCACACACACTGGCAAGCAAAGTTAAGCAAGTTCCAGCAGAAGCGGTTATGTCAGCAAGTTCGTCAACAGCTGTGCCGATTACACAACTATGGCATTGTCAGATCTTACAAATGCACTGATGTGATGCAGAGTGAACTGTTTCCATTTCTTAAATCAAACATGTTGTGAACTCAAGCTGAGTCTCCTGCAGGTTCATGCCTGGATGGATGGTTATACTGTGTCTACTTCTGTGTTGAGGTACTCTTGTGTCAAAACCTATTTTAACAAAAAAATATAACATGATTGTGCATCTAGCAGCGGAAGCAAAATACATTCAAATGTGTTTTTCTAGATGACTGCAGCTTTAAGCGTTTGATGCTATAAATATTCCAATTGAGAAATATTTGGCCGCACTCTAATCCTCCGTGTTTTATTGTCTCCTCTGCGCAGAAGGAAGAACGGAGGCGACCTCCTCCGACGCCAATCCTCCAGCCCGCCCGCACCAGGGGGTGATGGATGTGGAGGCCGTGCACCTGGAGGAGGGCACGCAGGAGGTGACCCCCCGGGGCGAGGAGGCCGACCTCAGCCTGAGCTTCCAGGGCTACGTGGCCGAGCTGCGACAGTGCCAGAGCAAGATGAGGACGGCCGGGGTGCCCCAGGGCGGCCGCAGTCCCCCGGAGGGCAACGACTGCACAACTGAACTTTACAAGGCCACCATCGTCTGAAGGGAACCCCCCCCCTCCCCCTCCACCCCCCCACTGCTGCACTTTTGAAGCCTGAGGCGCGGTCTTTGCAAAGAGACAATGAGTCAAACCGTTGGGCTGCATGTAGACAGATGTAAATTGCCACTCCACTAGTACGGTGATAGATATTGTATATTTCTTTGGCGTCCTCTTGTAGATTTCTAGTTCTAGTTGTAATGTTTGGGACAGTGATTATGGTATTATGGTATAGTTGTCATTATTAAGCACAAAGCAACTCTGTCCGGAGTCGTGTTGGACAGAGGACGGGCATTTGAAGAAGCCGCATTTGGGTTCCATTTTCCAATGAGGCGCACATTAACAATTTCCCTATAAGTTGGAATTAATGACCTGTTTTTTTTCTTTTAATAAGCCGTCGCTTGCCAATAAGCCTGAAGTCAGTTACATCATGGAAGATGTATCCGCCACAGGGATTGACCAATAATGAAGCTAATTATTATAATTTATAGTCACTATGTATAACTTGAATAAGTTATTGTCGCTTCTGAGGAAGACTGTGAGTGGCAAATGAAAGCTCCAGAAAAGGCCGTAATTATTATTATTTTTTGCTATAACCTTATTCCTGATCTCTGAAGCATTTTTTTTAATTGTTCATGGACCATTGATGAAGTCATTCATTTTATATCAAACTTCATACGGTGTTACTATATGAATTAATCCGTATTAATTGATCGATTCATTATAAATAATTGTGCTATAAATTGAAAGGTTAGGAGTGTGTCCTATTAGAGAGTTGTTGGAGCAAATGTTTGGGGATTAAAAGGGAAAAGAATGACAATTTACTTGGATATTTAATAGTTTCCTGCGTTTAGATCTTCTTTTTATGTTTTACAGGTAATACATGACAGTACTTTTATTGTCTGTACTTTCTTCTTCTGTGGTTTTGAGTTTGTTCAAAATGTTGAATGATTAAAAAGCTTTAGTGGCTGTAATTCCAAGAAAACCAAAGGGCTTTTTTTTTTCAACAAAACAAAAAAACCTCCATGTGGTTCATCCAGGTTTTTCTTCCAGCAGGGAAATCCTCACCCAACCCGGAGCATCGATTGTGAGTATAACGCTGATAATCTGATTACATATTATTCTCTTTTTTTTAAATCCTTGTGTTTTTTTCGCTGGCCTAATATATGTAGGCCTAATGGGGCTCCATCCTTCTGTTTTTGACTCATGTGGGTGGGCTGACTTATACAAACATCTGTGTATATATTCTTCCTGAAATCTAACTTTAACTTTAATATGTTTTATTTATGTGAGGACATCAAATAATAATAATGGAGTTCAACTGTGGGTGGAGCAGGACAGGATGTGACCCCTGCTGCCCACCCACCCCTCTCCCCTCCACCTCCAGCTCAGCCTCTGGAAAGTTCTGCTTTCTCTCCTCTGTTCTGGTGGACCGTGGGCGGCCGGTGTGACGGTGCAGAGGGAACACCAGAGGCTTTGGGATGCCTCACGGAGAGCCGAGTCTAATGACGCAACGGGTTTACTCAATCCAGCCTAATATTGTGCGCGACAGGATTATACATGCAGGGTTTCCCACGTCTCCTGCGAGGACGCACGCACAGCCAGAGATAACGTGACGAGGAGACAAACCTCTCCGGACCCCAGAGGAATCAGACTTGTATCATGGCGCACATCCTATGGCTGTTTCTACCTTGTGTTTTCTCTGCACACACGGTAAGTTTGAACCAGCTTTTCTTGTGTTTTATCCACGCGCGACTCTTTTTCTTCATCCACTGTGCGTGCGTAAAAAAACAGAAAGCACTATGATTCAAAATAAATAAATCCAACTTTTACACATACTTCATTTTCAGCGCATGTTGGACCCAGGGCACGGAGGAGACATGTCCCAAGGAGCATTCGGGGAGAGCAGGAAAGGTAGGTTTCGCTTGAGTCCTGTGTGTGTGATTTAAAAGGTGAAAGAAAGGAGGGAGGGAGGCAGTGGGGGTGCAGATTGTACCGGTAGTGATTTGATGTGTGTTTTCAGCTGTAATAACTGAGTTGGTTGTGCAACACAAGCCTGTGGAGGTATTTGTAACCTGACATGTACGTTTGATTGAAAGCCCCTGATCAGATGCAAGCTAAGTTTAAGTGTGAGGTACAGAGGGACACTGCACCTTTTTCTTTTGCGCATTATTCAATAAAAGTCACCAATATTTATTTGATTTTTCTTTCCACCCTTCCCAGTTCTTACTACAGCGGGCAAAGAGTGTAAATTCCCATTCCGTCAGGGTGGACGGCTTCACCATCACTGCATCACTGTCCTGTCCCCAAAACCATGGTGAGTCCTCCTACCCGCCTGGATTCACCGATGTGGTTACACGATCAATCAAATGCGCGCGTAATCCCACGGAGTTACCACACGCTTGGAACAGACACGCACACACACACACACACACATGGACAACTCGACACTTGTGAGGGCTGCCTCGTCATACCTGGCTTTGCTCAGACACACACCGCAGAGCTTACTCTCACCGCAGCGCAGGCATCACGTCACTGACGGCGAGAAATGGACAAATCCGCTGTTATTTTCCATCACACGCTACAAATGTGCCTGTCACACTAATGCAGTGTGTAACAGTGGCGTCTAGTCGCACCCACCCTAATTACAGGTCACAGTAATGAGGGATTTGTGCAAAAGTGTCATCAGGAAGCACGATTCATTCTTTAATGGGGTAATGAGTATAGGTATGGAGTCCTTTCCGTGTCATTTGTCTGCCTCCTAATGATTTCTGTGTCACAACCAAAAACGCCTATATGATCAACACTATTAGTTTTTAAAATTGTTAAGTAGACGCTCCCTCCGAAACTTTCACTAAAGATGAAGTTGATGACCTATTTACTGCAGCATGCAGTTTATCCTAAGGCTGTACTGTATATCTGTCACATAAAACCCACCAGGAGAGGCTTTTTTTATTATACGTCTTATTTTGGAAAAAAACAAACGGCAACCCATTTTGCTGAAGGGCTTAGGATTCGTCATTCTTTGGAAATGAGGCGGGCAGGGTGGGTGCCAGAGAGCTGGTGCAACATGTATGCATCTACAGCGTATAAGGCCCAACGTCTCAGGTCCACCTCCCGTCAACGCGTCACTGCTGTCAGGCCAGGTCAAGATAAAGACAAATATCCAATTGATTTATGGGTAATGAGTTCATTGATCTGGAGAATTTCCCACTATGATCTAAACCAGGCCGGGATGTTGAATAGAGAGAGAGACAAAAGATTGCCCGACCCGAATTTCACTGTCATTGTAATCCATGCGACTGGTTGGTGACCTTATCATGTTTGTGTTTCCTGTCCCTCAGGTGCTCTCTCACTGGTAACTTTGATCGGGACAGGAAGTGGGGCTTCTGTGCACCAGAGGAAACTCAAGCAAACGGTTCGTTCTCTCGACCCACGCGGACATCGGAAGAACTTTTTGCTTCTCTTCAGCCTCCAGCTGTGACTCCTCTTTCTTGTGTGTCTTTCAGATTCCGTCCCCACATCTCGCAGGATCACAGATCCATGTCAAGCCAATCCGTGTCAGCACGGAGGCGTCTGCACGTTGATCCCACACCAGCGCACGTTTGAGTGCTCCTGTCCCGACGGCTTCTCCGGGGGGCTGTGTGAACAGAGTAGGTCCACTCTTATTATTATTATTATTATTATTATTATTATTATTATTATTATTATTATTATTATTATTATTATTATTATTATTATTATTATTATTATTATTATTATTATTATTACACTGAGGGCAAAATAAATAGGAATATATATATGTTTAAGGTCATTCAAAAATCCCAAATCACAGCAACCGCACTACTTCATAGAAACACCGTATCGACTCGGAATGCATCCTGCGCTGCTCGGCCCTCAGTATTTGCTCGGTAACGCTCCACTGAGCTCCTCGCTCTCACATTTCAGCCCTCCTCCTTTCATGTTTTGTGTCGGGGCCTTTCAGGGAAGTGCTATGAAATCGTACACCTGCGCCATTATGACATCGGAGAGTCTTGGGGACGAATTTACCTCCGCAACGTGGAACAGTGCACATGTGTGGCGGGGGAAATCGAGTGTGAAAGAGTCCGCTACACAAGTAAGACCTCAGCTTTGCGTCTCCTCTGTTCCATCTGTGTGTGTTTGCCCTCTGCGCTGCTCTTGTTTCTTTTGTTACACACTGTGACGCTTTTGATCCAGGCACGAGATAAATGTTTCACATCAAAAGCTAACGACAGTGGAACATCTCCTCTTCCGAGGAGGAGGTGTGAAAGACGGGTCCTACCCTTTCTTTGATCACAGCTCCATAGTTTTCAAGAGTAATCTTGCCGTGGAAGAAAAGCAGATTATATGACTCACTGTGACTCAGGAGTTGTGTTTAAGGACACACCCCGTGGGTGTCCATGAGGTGCTTTCATCTCCACCGATTCTCTGGCACCAGGGAGTGAACGGTTTCACGCTCCCTGGGCTGAAACTGATTTTTTTTTTTCTCGTGATGCCAATCTTACAAGGCGCATGGGAAAAAAAACAACAACTTCTTTTTAGTTGTACACACCTTTATGTGCGCTGACAACTTGGTCTCGGCCGAAATTTGGCTCGGGTTAGGGTCTGTGCTGAAATGCATTTAAGTGGAACCCAAATATATTGGTTGTTTGCCCGCTTGGGGGCAGCAAAAACAGTGGCACACGTCAAAAAAAAATTCAATCAAATCTACAGCCACTATATTTAGGATTGCTCCCCAGTTAGTTGAGTGAAATCAAAGTGGTTTTGCACTCTGAAACATCTCGAGGTAGTGAAGGCTGACAACACGACAAGTGAATGGCTGATGATGTGCCGCCGTGTTTCTGCTCAGCCTGCCGTAAGAACCCGTGCCACAACGATGGAACGTGTCGACTGATCACAGCCACCGGCAGGGAGGTGTGTAACTGCAGACGTGGCTACGGCGGCGCCGACTGTAGCGTTGGTGAGTAAAACCGTTTTTTCAGCGGCGGTCTGCGTCATCGGAGCTGTTCCTTCGTGTTCCTGATTTATGGGCCCGCTTCTCGGCATTTGTCACACACGTACGGGTCTGCATGTGCGTGTGTGTCTGTAAATTATTTTATTAATGGCAGCAGGTGCAGACATGAGCCGGCAGGCCTTGCTGTCGTTGTTGGGAGGCGGAAATGCATGACACCACTGACTGTGCGCCTGTGGTCTGTGTCCACGTGTGTGTGCGCAGTGCCGGAGACGGAGTGCTATAACAGCCGGGGGAAGAGCTACCGAGGGCTGGCCAGCACGGCGGCGTCTGGCGCCCGGTGTCTGCCGTGGAACTCCGACCTGCTGCACGACGAGCTCCACGTGGGCACGGTGGTGGCATCGTCCCTCAGGGGCCTCGGCGAACATGCCTACTGCAGGTGTGTGTGTGCCAGAGATCAAAACGGAGCCCCAGGAATCCACTGAGCCTCTGTATATGGAGCTGAGCTTAAAAGCAGTGTTACCACACCTGCACACCTACAACACACGTGTTTGTGTTTGTGCAGAAACCCAGATGGGGACAAGATGCCATGGTGCTACACACTGAACGACGATGCCATCTCCTGGGAGTATTGTGACGTCCCCTCCTGTGTGATGCCTGTGTGTGAGTGAACATTGGAGGGGGGCGTCTTGTCGTGCTTTTATTGTCTATGTGTATTTTTTTTATTAGGGCTGGTATGCTCGTGAACGATAAAGTATGGAAAAAACGCAATTCAGGCCACGCGCTGCATCATTCAAAATCCACAACCAAGAGCGGCTCCTCTCCGCTTAGTCACGGCTGCTCTGAAAAACGCTGAATTCTGTGGAGTCGACTGTTTTTTGAAAAAGTGGGCCAGATGAGATAAGGGGAAATAAGTCATGAGTCATAGCTGGAGCCAAATGTTTACGAGGCGGGTTTGTGGGGTGGGGGGGCTTGGCACAGGATATCAGGATCTGTCTGCGTGCCAGGGTTATGAAGAAAAACCACAAGCTGACCCCCCAGCCCCCCTCCTCTTGTGACCTCCCCCGCTTTTTTTTTGGAGGGATGCTCTGGAACCGGAGAGCTTCTTGGCTTCTTGCAGCCAGGCATCAGCCAGCGGCAAAACCGAAAATATTCAGGAGAGGTATTTACTGTGGGAAGAGTTGCAGGAGTCTCGACGTCAGAGCGGTTTGTAGTGGTGTGGCATGTAGTGATAGAAATCTATAGACTGCATCTATAATCATGCACTGGTCTCCTCGCGCAGCTTCCTCGCGGAGGATCATCCCGTTTAAAACCCAGAAACCCCGCAAGACGGCCAGGAAGCCTGTTTGTGGGAAAAAGCACAAGAAGAGGTTGATCGTGCGAGGGAGGATACTGGGAGGAAACTCGGCCCTGCCCGGTACCCACCCCTGGATGGCAGCGCTTTACATCGGACAGTCGGATTTCTGCGCCGGCACCCTCATCTCCTCCTGCTGGGTCCTGTCCGCAGCGCACTGCTTCTTCCGCAAGTATGTCCTGCGCACATTTCACCTGCAACGGATCATTCCTGTTCAGGTTACCAGTTTGTGGTGGTCTTGCACAAAGTTGTTGGGGGGGCATTATTATTGTCCGCCAAGACGAGGTCACCGCGCCAGAGGCCCCGTCATGTAAAGACTCTGACCCCCTTCGGCTTCACAGCTTTGTGAAGACGCTATAATTAGACCCAGCATCCAGTTCGAGGAAAACCTAAAAACAATCTCACACCCAGATGCTGTTCACATGCAAATGCACACAATCTGCTGCCCACGTCAACAAGCAGGCATCTGCTGGGCTTGCCGGAGTCTGAAGGTCTTTCGGCGAAGCTTATATCATGAAATGTCAAGTCCTGTTTGACACAGCGGTGTCATCCACGGAGAATCATTTCTTGTTATTTTCTTGGTTTTTTCCGCTTTTTATCGATTTTCTTGCGCAAACGTAGAGGAGATGAATGCCGAGAGTCCAAGACAGGTCGGGGCATTTTAGGATCCGATGTCTGGAGACAGTTAGCAGTTGTTTGACGTTAACGTGGTTCTGGTGTTCGATGTCGGGTCGACGTCCCGTTTTTGATTGAAATGCTTTTTCTTCACAGCCCGCTGAAGTCTCAGATTCGCGTGGTTCTGGGCCAGCAGAGCTTCAACGTGACCGGTCCCAACACCAGGACGTTTGAAGTGGACGACTACGTCTTTCCAAAACAGTTCTCCGTGTTTAATCCGACGCTGCATGACATTGGTAATCCCACGCGCACACGCAAGTGACTCACAAAAGGAGACCTCCTATCCCCATGCCAAAAAAAACCAATTTGCTTAAGTTTGCGTGCACAGCTGTGCGTCACTGAACAGCTGTGCCTCTGTGTGCTCCCCCGCATCAACACACACACACACACACACACACACAGAGGGTCGGATGTGGCAGTTTCGCTGGGGGACGGAGTCTCCAAGTCTACCACTTGCTCCGTCACCTTAACTCCGATGCTCGGCGGGCCCCCTTTGGCCCCTGCCGTAACTTTGCGTGTCTGTTTGTGTTAGTCCTGATCAGGCTGAAGAAGCAGGACGGACGGTGTGTGAGGAGGACGCCGTTCATCCAGCCCATCTGTCTGCCCGACAAAAGCGCGCCGTTTCCTGACGGGTACTGCTGCACGATCAGTGGCTGGGGACACATGCATGAGCGTGAGTGACTGGGAAACCACAATTGTGTTGTGGTGCACGGAGGAACCTCCGTGTGTGCTCTAGTTTAACAAGGGCCCGTTCATGTCATGTATACTGTATGACGTTGACCAACACATTTCTCTTTGGTTTTCACTTGACAGAGATAAAGAGTTACTCCAGCCTGCAGGAGGGCGGTGTGAGACTCATTCCTCACAGCGCTTGCAGGAAGCCAGAGGTCTACGGCAACCACGTCACGGCGGACATGTTCTGCGCAGGCCTCAACGGCTGTGTGGACGCATGCCAGGTAGGAAAGTGACTCCACGCGCCGTGCGATTCTTGTGTTGAACGTGGACTCAGTGGAGCCTCGGCCCCAAAACACGCAGAGAAGCAGCGTTCAAATGTGGTCGTACTGAGTACTCATTATGAATTGGTTCATTTTAGTTAGGTCAACCTAATAGTATTTTTTTTTAAATATGACTCATCCTGAAGCACTCTGGGTAAAATATATACTCCTGAAGCTTTTAAAGCTTTTGATATCTCCGATGTATCAGAGTAATGGAACGGCACTTAAAGATGGGGGCGGGGATTCCCCTGAGTCGGAGTCGGTGAGTGAGCCCACTCAACTCGACTGCTGTGTAAACATATTTATGCTCCTTCCTCTTAAATTAAATGTCGCAGATTAGTGTTGACCTCATGGGAGAGGTCCGTTTTTGCTCATGTGTTGCGTTGACGTGGAAGTGTGTGTGTGACTCAGATGTTTCTGTGCCTCTGCTTTGATCTGCGTGTGTGCGAACTGTACCTTACATACATATGTGTGTGTGTTGACCCCAGGGCGACTCGGGGGGCCCTCTGTCGTGCGCGAGGGATGATGTCAGTTTCCTGTATGGGATCATCAGCTGGGGAGAGGGCTGCGGCCGCTCCGGAAAGCCCGGCGTTTACACCAAAGTGGCAAACTACATTGACTGGATCAATTCGGTGATCAGCCGTAAACGCAAAGCTTCGTGAAAGTAAACCACCCTGGACCTTAGCTTTAGTATGAGAGTATGTAATGTATTATATGAGATCTGCCTTTTTTTATGTAAAGCCTGTGGACGTTTTATAGGTACTTATATTTTTTATTTTTTAAACTGTGAAATATTGTGACTGAATAAAACTTGCCTGACTTGATCAAATTGGTTTTTGGTGATTTTTTTTTGTCCCAGTTTTCATATCTTCGGCAAGTGCTGTAAACGGTCCAGGAGGCTGTTTGGTGCACAGACGGGACAAATACTGGGAGGGCAATTTTTCTCAAGCAACTTGATGGGGGCAAGTTTGTGTAGTTTCTATGTTGGACCTGTGTTCTACTTGTTGCAGTTTTCAAACTACAAATGTATTAGATGCAGGCATGGAGAGGCGGCAAATTGTTGATAAATGTATTGCATGAAAGTTTAATGGCACAGGAGGATGTTTCCAGGACTCTTTCCGAACGTCTGATTGCAGTTTTTGCAAAAACAAAACTGATGAAATGTGTTGTTTATGTTGACGGGGACCACGTGATTGTCGCAGTGTGCACGTGGCCCTCAGCAGGTGCCATAAAGGGGCCCAGGAAGCCGCGGCTCCGTTGGCTGGTCGGTGAGCAGACGGCACAGACACAGGTTCGTGCCATTTTTCCATGCGCGTCGCTGGGGGTGAGCAGAGAGAGAGAGGGGGGGGGGCACAGCTATTTTGAAAGTGACCCCTCAGTCAGGCTGGGACTGTGCAGCTGTCAGGAACTATGACTGAAGATGACGGATTCTGTTGTCGTGGAGGGATATGTCAGACTCCGAGATGGAAAAAAGGTGTTTTTGACTCGGTCCAAGAGTGCGCGAAAGATGCGCCACAAAGTTCCACGTGCGCACGATGGTGTGCGCGTCTAAAAGTTGTTTTTCTCTCTCTCTCTCTCTCTCTCTCGCAGTGGAAAACTAGGTGGCTCGTTCTCCGCAAGCCGTCGCCTGTAGCAGGTAAAAACAAACGACACCAGCCGACTTCACACACAAAACGTTTGTGTGAACGACATTTTAGCGGTGGGAGTGAAAATGCGCATTTACGCTGCGCCACAGTGGAGCAAGATGAACATATTGCACTGTGCCAGGCTTGTTTTCCACTTGAAATGAATCTCCTCGCGTTGTTTGGGCCACCGAGCAACGTTCCGAAATCCTCGTGTTTGATCGTGTGCGTTCTTCTGCAAACCGTGAAGTTACACAGTAAACACCGTCGAACGACAATATGTTGGTTGCGTGCGCGCGTGGGTACATTTGATCCATTTATTTTGCGTATAAATAATGGTCCTGCACTTGTCACTCAAATGTGTGTTCGTCTGCACCGCAGTTCCTCAAAAGCATCTTCTTTCTCTCCTGTGGCCTCCTCGAAGTAACCGATCCTTATTCGAGACAATCCCGGACGTTAATGTGCGAAAGAGTGATGGTCTGAGTGTCGCTGTATTTTTAGTTCACTTAATGAATCCGGACTTTGTTGTTTCGTCACATTGACCGAGGAGGCCTCAGGTGGCCCAAAGCAGACTTGCAGGTTATCTAAACCTTTGAGTTTTAATTGGCTAGGGCCTTTTTTTGATTCCATTTTTTATTTTTTATTTTAACGTGTGATGACGTGCCATAGCTGCAGGGCTTAACATGCTCCTCAGGTTAGATGGAGGTTTGGTGGGGCTGCTCCTGGCATCTTTGATGTTGGTGTTATCACAGCTGTGTGCGCTCATCCCTCAGTTATGTGTGTCAAGAGCTGCTTTGGTGTGAAGGAGAGTTGGATGCGGGCGGACACACACACACACACACACGCGCACAGGCGCACACGCGCACACGCGCAGTCTTGTTTGGTCAGTTGACGCTGATTGTTTGAAGGTGCCAGAAACGAGGACACCACAGCGTGTCAAAAGCTTCTTCTTCTTCTTATTGGACACTAAATTGAGGAAATAAAAGTGTTTCCAGGTGTTTTTCAGGCAAGTGATTAATCTGCCACGGGTCGTGTCCACTCTCTCGCCTCCCGCAGACTGCCTCACGCTGCTGGTCTTTAAAGACAAGTCGGACAAAGCGCAGGGCAACAAGGAGAAGGCCAGTGTCACCTTGGAGGAGATCTGCGGCCTGGAGGCGGGACAGTGGTACGAGGGCGCCGCCTTCACTCTGGTCATCCTCTGCCTGAACCAGACGGCGCTGCTGGGATTCGACAGCAGGGAGGCCCTGCAGGCGTGGGACGTGCGCCTCCGGTACATCCTCGGAGAGGGTGAATACATCTGCTCTTTATTTATATTGTTCTCCTCATGTGCCACTTCTCATTTTTTCCCCCTCAAGCTTTTCATGGAGTGTCACTGACTCCATTGAATGAAAACTGCACCATGTTTGACCTCTGCGTACTGTCGTTAAACCGATTTTTACAAAAACCAGATTGGTTCATCCGTCATGCTGGCAGGCTTCACTGCTAGATTTAAAAAATGCGCTCGGATACATTTGCTCTGTGATGTGCCAAATCAAAACGTTCAAGTGATTTTCAGTCTCAAATATGGTTGCACCTGTGAGGTCCAAAGGTCAAAAAGGTGAATGTTAAATATATGTGTGAGTGTGTGTGTGTGTGTTGGCTTTTATAGATGCACCTGTGTCTGGTCTGGTTTGTTGAGAGAGTTGGATGAAAGTGCGTGCGTGCGTGTGTGTGGTCTTCTGGTTCATGCCACAGAGGGGAGTGTGTCCAAACCAGCAGAAACGTCACCCGCCAGCCTGCGTGCGGAGCTTTTGTTGTTGCGTGTGGCGCCGCATGAATCTTTCTTAACGTGAGCGATGATGACGTGCCGCCGCTGGCCGACATTTCCTCGCCCTCGCTCTCAAGTTGGGTCGGCGCACGGGAAACTGGACACACCCCAAACTGACGAGGCCGAAACAAAGAACTGGCGCTTTGTCATATAAAGTCTAAAATTTCATCCACATTTTTTCTTTGGGTTCATATTCGCAACAATACAAAGACGCGACTGCACAGATGTTTATGAGCAGCTTTGATTGATTGCATTGGGCTAGAGAGTTGTGTTGGTGGCACAACTTGGCTGATTTCACTGCGTGTGCAGCTGTTTCTTTTTTTTTAAATTGGTGAATGAAACCAAATCTATGCTGATGTGCTCATGGTGTGAGGAATGTTTTGTTGTAAAAGTTAAAAACAAATGTGTTTTAGCAGTATCTTATTTTTCCATTCCTGAACAATACAATCTTCTTTATATTGAATTTATAAATGAGTAAGGGAATTGTTGGCTCCATTGTACGGCTTGATCATGATTTTCTCTCTTTGTTCAGTTCACAGATTCAGTGTTGGAGTCTTACCAGGGACCAAGTTGGAGAGCGGGCCTGCAACTCTTCATTTGTGCAACAACTTGTTGGCTCTAGCCCGGGACGTCCCGCCGGCCATTATCGGCCACTGGAACCTCCCCGACCTGCGCAGATATGGCCCGGTACCCAATGGATTTGTGTTTGAGGGAGGAACAAGATGTGGATACTGTAAGTCCACCCCTGTTTTATTTGATCATTTCTTTTGTTTGTCTCCAGCTGGATGTGTTTCGCTTCGTTAAACTGACCCTTCACTATTGACTCTTGAAAACTCACCGTTGTTTCCGGGAAGAGGGGCAGAGGAAAAAAATAATAGAAACATTGATGTGAGATTTATGATCAATAAATATACATTTCAGTTATTTCATTGACGTTTAATACCATTAAAAACGGTTTGTACTTCATTTACATAGAAAATTAGCTTTGAATGGAAGACGGCAAAAATGGCGGCATCATTAGAGGCCAACGGTCCATTAAATCCTGACATGAGCTGTGTTTTTCCACATTGCTTTTCCAATCAGACCAAATAATTTAGTTAGAGTTTGATTCTTCTGCATTTTCATTCAAGTGTGTCCAAAAGAGATGCTCCACATGAGTCGTGTACGCCATTTAAAAAATCAAACAAAAAAAAAAAACACACTTCTCACAGGGATAGAGTTTCTTTCATTTTAGTTTGAGTCCAGTTAATAATTAGCCCATCTCCGCTTTTGTTATAATGTGGTTTGTGTTTTTTTTTCCTGGTGACGACATTAAATCTGCACCACTGTTTGCTCCAGCACTCTGGAGAATATCAAGGATTGCGGCTGCAACTCGTTTCACCATACGGCCTGTTTTCCAAGTTGGAAAAAAAAAGTTGGAGAAACAAGTGTTATGGTGCATCTAGAGACGCGATGAAGTCTAATAAATATGCTCTAGTTCATTTTGATTCAATCTGCACGTTTCATGGGTTTAAACCATTGCGTCATCCTGGCTTCTACTTCCTCCTGGCATCTCCCCGCACATTTGGAACATCAGCGTTCTGATTAGTGGGTTGAACTGAGTCACTTTTTGTATTTCTTTTTTTCTCCCTCTGAAACTGCTGGTACATCTGGCCTCCCTCAGGCAGACACATTAAGACACACGCTCAATGGACTTTTATGAAACGGGGAAGTTTAGAAAAAAAAAAAAAAAAAAAAAAAAAGCCCTCAGATGTGTTTCATCGCTGCCGGGGGGGTTGAGACGTGCAGATGCCACGCGAGGATTGTGTGATTTTTTTTTTTTTTTTCGATAGGGTTCTCCTTGTACTGCCTCTTGTCTGAAAGGTGCACGATAGAAAACGGCCCGGGACTGACCTCCTCTGCTGCAGCTGGAGTTTGGGTTCCAATTGTTCGCATCAGTCTTCAATTCATGTCATGCAGCCTTATTTGGAGTGTCTGCTCGGCATTTTGCATTCTATGGCCGAAAGTGTCTGGACAACAGCCAGGTTACATAACACGTCAGTGGTTGTGGATGTGATCTAGTATTTGCTTGTTTTTTTTGCGGGGGGGCGGGGGGTCTATATTTTGTGAACTTTTGTGAGTTCATCCAAATATTTGCTATAAAATGGGAAATGATGGTCTTGTTATTTAAATGTTGCAGAGCTGAGGCAATAAGCTGTTCCTTGTTCTATATTTGTTTGCGGCGTGTTGCGCGGCTTTTAGAAAGCAGCTGCTTCATGACAAAGACGACCTGCCGGGGGGAGACTAACTCCGTCTGTGCAGCGCTGCGTTTCCTTGCGCCGTGCGTCGTCCCCCAGGAGTCGCAAGGACTCATCTCTGAACTCGGTTCAAAGCCCTTTGTGTCGCTCTGATAAAGTTAACCACAGTTTACATCTTGGAACAGACACAAGAACATTAAAGTCGAGACGTCGAGTGTGTGTGAGTGTGTGTGTGTGTGTGTGTGTGTGTGTGTGTGTGTGTGCGTGCGTGCGTGCGTGCGTGCGTGCGTGCGTGCGTGCGTGCGTGCGTGCGTGCGTGCGTGCGTGCGTGCGTGCGTGCGTGCGTGCGTGCGTGCGTGCGTGCGTGCGTGCGTGCGTGCGTGCGTGCGTGCGTGCGTGCGTGCGTGCGTGCGTGCGTGCGTGCGTGCGTGCGTGCGTGCGTGCGTGCGTGCGTGCGTGCGTGCGTGCGTGCGTGCGTGCGTGCGTGCGTGCGTGCGTGCGTGCGTGCGTGCGTGCGTGCGTGCGTGCGTGCGTGCGTGCGTGCGTGCGTGCGTGCGTGCGTGCGTGCGTGCGTGCGTGCGTGCGTGCGTGCGTGCGTGCGTGCGTGCGTGCGTGCGTGCGTGCGTGCGTGCGTGCGTGCGTGCGTGCGTGCGTGCGTGCGGAGACGCGTGCGTGCGTGCGTGCGTGCGTGCGTGCGTGCGTGTCAACACCTGGAGGGGACGGACGCAGACACGCAGGGAAGGCCACAGACATCAGAGCGCCACAGACACACGATGAGCCCACTGGAAATGTGACGCCTGAGAATGTGATGTGTGATTTCTTTGGCCCCATTAACTCCTCAGCCGTGGATCTCGCATCATGTGGAGAAAAGATGCCGCAAAAATGAAATCTTGCTCACAAAGCAATGGTTTCGTGATCAGGTTGATCAATTGAATCGATCAAGTAACACGCACCAGACCTTCATCACCACATCCTAAGAGCACAGGGGGGGAGGCCGTACATCTTCAGTTTCCCACTGGTGCAGACATCTGAGCCGAGTTTGCTGCTGACCTTTGACCTCAATCACAGCCCGGGGGAGTGTCGGTAATGTGACGGAGGTCAGCCTTGATGGCGGGTGGTCTCGGGGACGGGACGACACCTTGTAATGGACGAGCAGTTGTATTGTCGGTGACGGGTCAAGGGAGCGTGGGGTTCGCGCGACCTCTGACCTCTACACCGTTACATCCTCTTTGCTGATGCTTTAAAATCAATCTGCAAAACAAAAGGAAATTTGAATATTATTTCTTTGACTTTTTGGTCTAAAGTTTGTTGTTTGAAATCTCTGTTTCCAAAGACATTTTTCATTTTGCAGCAATCATTGGCGATATTCAATTGTACCTGTGGAAAAAAAAAATTTTATATATGTGGAGCCTTAACTCGGTCTGTTTTCCACAGGGGCCGGTGTTTTTCTGCTCCAGTCCGCCGAGAGCGAGCAGATCAGCTTCCTGTTCGACTGCGTGGTCAGAGGCGTCTCCCCCACCAGAGGCCCGTTTGGACTGCGGCCAGTTTTGCCAGGTCAGTACCAGAGGTCCCCCAACGCCGCCTCAGCCCGAGAGCAATGTGAGGGGAGCCACACGGACACGCCACCACTGTAATCCAGCGCCGGAATGCCGATCTCCGTGTGACGCTCGCGGGATTTGGATTGCCGATTGGCGCACTGTTGCCAAGGAGCAAACACTTAAGTCAACACCAGCCATTATTATTATTACCATCGTAGTTTCCGGGGATTTATTCGAGCTGTGAGGTGCGTTTTCCTGGAATCCATCCATTTTTGGATTTCTGAATGTGCTTCGAGCGACTCCGTAACGACCGACAGCTGCTATTTCTATGTAATTGGGGGGGAAAACCTCAGAAGCGGTTTATAACTTCATCCCAGCCACCCCTGACAGATGGGGGTCACACTGTTGGCACTTGGGGGGGAAAAAAACTTGGATGTTGGAACAATGACGGTATTTGGGCTCAATGGTTGGAAACACAATATTAATTTGTTTATTTCTACCTACAGCCGTTCTGGGGGGAAAAAAAATGTCTCGCCTTGTCGGCAACATAACGGGAGATGTGAAGCTGGTAGCGGTTTGGGTGTGTGCGTTGATATTCTGGTTTTTCACACATCTCGCCGCCCCACCGTAGCTTGAGCTCAACCCCCCCCTATTCTTGTCGCACGTAGTAGAATAAATAGCAGGGAGGATGTCGGAGGGGGAGCGAGGGGTCAAAGTCACAGTTCACACAAGCAGAGCAGCCAAAGCCTCCTAATCGCTCCGGGCATGCATGTAACCTCATCCACAGGATTCCACTCCTGCCCCCCACCCCCACGTCACCCGCCTCCCCTCCGCTGTCACTCGTCTGGCACTCTCGCTTCTGCATGCCAAGAAGGAGAGAAACAACGGCGGGCTGCGGTTAACCTCGCCGTCCTCGGCCCTGGAGCGCCGCGATAAATCTCTCCTCGTCTCCGTTGGATGGATTGCCGTGACCCCCCCACCCCCCGGCCCAGCCTTGATGTCCAGGAGAGAGCAATTTTGCCCATTTAACATTTCATCAGGGAAAATGCTTTTCTTGAAATGAAACCTCTCCCTCTAATTATGGCATAACATTTCCAAAGGCCAGTTTACGGCTCCGTGCCGTCTTTGCCAGCTACTGGGGCCAGAGAATCGGCCGCGAGGGAGGAGGCGATACCGGAGCGTTAGGTGGGATGAGCAAGTTGCAAAAAATAAAAAAGACGCCACCTGTCAGTTGAGCAGGTATTACCCACAATGCATTCTTTTTGGGATGGCTTTGGCTCACTTGAGGCAGCAGGTAGGATGGTGAATATCATCAGACAGCTGCGGGTTGTGGATTGTAATATACGATATATATACTGTATATGTATTAGCGTTATTAACTCTACTTTGACATGGTTCCAGTGTTGGAGATGACCTTGGTGGTCCAAGCTGCATCAGAGACCTGCACAGCACCAACAACAATCTGCAGCCGAGCGCGTACCAACCGAGCCATGTGGCACGGCTATAAATAAACCCTGTAGTGTGGCACAAATACCGCAAGGTGTTCCCCTGTGTGACCCTTCCCTCCGCTCCTGAAAACACCTCAACGGCGTGTGTGTTGATTCACGGCCCGCTCTCCTCTGTGACATTTATTTTCGAAATTTTACTTTCATTATGCCATGTAAAGAGGAGCCGGGCCCCGGTGGTGGCCAAGTGTCCCGTCTTGTGTTCAATTTGTTATCGCAGCTGTGTCCTGGCTGTGCGTAATGCTCAGCTGTGTCCCTTTTTCATCCCGTCTCTCTCTGTGACTCTTTTTTTTTTTTTTTTATGATGATGATTGGTGTTTGGTGTTTTCTCAGGCTGCCGCAGGAGGTGATGGATTTTTCTTTCTACTCTCTGGCAGATCCCAGCGCCGGCAGTCAGACCAACACGGAGGAGAAGCTG
Source organism: Colistium nudipinnis (assembly GCA_016785305.1). NCBI lineage: Eukaryota > Metazoa > Chordata > Actinopteri > Pleuronectiformes > Rhombosoleidae > Colistium > Colistium nudipinnis. The sequence continues at coordinate 2,914,333 of JAFBJU010001433.1, forward strand.
AACCATGAGGCCCAGGAGCTGGAGAAACGGCTGAGCGTGCTCTCTCACAGGTGCAGCACAGGTACAGTTCTGGTCCTGTGAATCTGGGCTTGGATATGAAATAAAAAAAAAACAACACACAAATCCTTTCTCTGCATGTACATTTCAATTTCTAATGTCCCCCAGCAACAATAATCCTCCTTTGACTGCAGTGAGCCATCTGCCTCTCTAATGAGTCTGAAGGAGTGATTACCTTTTAATGGTGCACTTGGATTTATAATAGCATAATATGATGGGGCTTTAATGTGCATTAAAAACAACAACTGTTGAAGTCCTTTTCTAATGACGTCCTCTGCAGTTTCGTCCGCATACTGCCCGTCCGCCGGCGGTGACGACCGCAGCATATCCGGTTCCTCCGACACCTCCGACACCAGCCAATCAGACTGCAGCATTGGCAGCCGGCTGGCCATCTGGACCGAACCGACCCCCGCGCTGTCCGACCACACGGGGCCCGGGGTCTCAAAAGTGGTTGTACACAGCCCGGAGAGGCTCCAGGTGTGTCCTGCACCAGGGGGGCGGCCTCCCAGCAAACCTCCTCGCCAGCTCCAGGAAATCGGCCGTCAGAGCTCATCGGACAGCGGCATCGCCAGCGGAAGCCATTCGTCCTACACCGGAAGTTTCTCCTCCTACACGGGAAGCCTGGACATCACCTCCACGGAGGACTTTGGGTCCGTGTTCAGTCTGCCTCCCCACCTGGCTCAAGATCTGAGTCCTTGTACTTGCCCCAGTGTACCAGAACCGGAGTACCAGGTGCCGACATCGCACCGCTTTCTCTACGACTCGCCCAGGAGTCTCTTACAGGATGAACCGTCCTCCCCCGCCAAGGACACTCCTCTGCCGTCAGGCCTCAGCGAGGGTCAATCAGTGAGCCGACCCTCACGGGGCCTCTCGGAGGAGAGTACAACCAAAAAGACGGAGGCCTCCAGCGAGCGTCCCGAATCCTGTCACATCTGCAGCTCGGTCACATCTGTCTCCAAAACCATCCTGGCCCTCTGCACAGTATGTGGAGGATTAAAGGTGAGTAGAAACGTATACTTGCGAGTGTTTAGGTTAGATTTAGTCTTTTTTTTGTTTTTTTGTTTTTTTGTACTGTAGCAGTCTCCTGAACGTGCTCTGTTGTGTTACTGGCTGTGGCGCTGTAGCATCTTGCGCCAACGGGCCTTATCATCCCTGTATCTTCTGTTCTGTGGCTCGTGGTCAGTTTGACCTCTGTGGTATCGTGCAGGCAGACGGTGATGACATCAAACGCAGTCCCACAGCCCATCTGTCCAACGAGATAGAATTTCAGCAGCCGGCCGTGGTGGACGCTGTCATTTTATCCTGCAGAGCTGCAACTTCTCAGTGACTTGAAAATCTTTCAATCAATGACTAGATGGACAGAAACTTATATAACACTTATTTTGATCATTCATCAACATCAATTAATCATGCAAGTCATTTATTACAAAAGAAATATTGCATTAATAAAATTAAGGCTTTCAGCTTCTCACATGTGAAAATGTCTTGCCACATTTTGGAATACATCTATATATCCACGAAGATCATATCATGATTATGTATTATGCCATAATTGCCATCACACTTGTATAACACCTTAATTCCAGTCCAAGGAGAAATCAGGACACCTGATATGTCCCTACATTATAACTCACAAGGTGAGCTTAAACTCACAGGGCGTCTTTTAAAAAAGTGCTCAGAACGACCCTCTGGCGGTCACAGTTGGGAACTTCAGGCACTAGTAAAAGCAGCGTCAGTGCACATAAAAAAGGCGGAAAACACTTCCGGTAAGACGTTTCAAAGTATAAACTCACCCTAACTAACGAGATACAAAAAACGACCGTAAAAAAAGTATGAAACAACTATTTCATCTATTTCCTTCAACTGCTCTCTCACATTGCATTTGTCAAACCAATGCTGGTTGTATGTAAGTGCCACTAAGGAAATTAACAGCCAAATAGTTGTTTTATACATTTTTACGGTCGTTTTTGTATCTAGTTATTTCGGTTGAGCTTGTATTTTGAAACTACCCAATCGGAAGTGTTGGCACGCCTTTTTTTTTTATGTGCACTGACGCTGCTTTTACTAGTGCCTGAAGTTCCCACCTTTGACCACCAGAGGGTCGTTCTGAGCACTTTTTTAAAAGACGCCCTGTGAGTTTAAGCTCACATAGTCAGTTACACTGAAGGAACATATCAGCGTGTCCTGATTTCATTTCTCTCCTTGGACTTGAGTTAAGGAGTTATAATGAATATTTTTGACTCAGTTCTGCTGTAAATAATCACCAGAGCTGAATGTGTATTAATTCACAGAAAATAGTCCCCCAGCAAACCCACACGTTATTCCTGCAGCACACAACTGTTGTTTAAACCCTACTAAAAATTAAAATGCATAGTTTGTTTGAAAGATGTATCTTCAGGGACAGGAGTCAACTCGTACCTGAAAGCAAAACACATGGGACTGTTTACAATTAATATCGATAATGTCCTCACATTTTCTGAGGCTCAGATTCCTTTTTATTTGTATTTCATGCAAAAACCCGCAGATTAAGATTTGCATGAAGAATCTCATTGGTATATTTTTGTCATTCCACAGGGGACACCATGCATTCCTGCAAGCGGTCCAGTGATTGTTGCCTTACCAGGTAAGTGCTCAGTGAGTCAATTGAGGGTTTGCGCGGTGCACGCATGAAGGGATTTGATGCATGTTTGGACAAACCCCCGGATGAAGCAGCTACAGACTTGATGCGGGACAGAAATCAAAGTGTGTTGAAGGATTCTTGCCCCCAGAACATCACATTTTCAATCCAGCAGATCAAAGTGTTGACAAATCAGCGTGCAGACCCACCACTGCCACAGAGTACAGCGTCGCAGCCAGACTATTTCTGGAGAAATCCTGGGCCTCCTCCGGCTCTGGAGGCATCCACGGGACGAGCGAGGAATCGGCGCTGCCAAAAAAGGGAAGACAGAAATTATCCGACCTCTTGGCCGATCTGCTCAGCTTTCCACGTGCAGATGGGAAGTCGGAGGCAAAGAAAATTGGACCTAACTTGTACGAGTCAATGGGCCCCGCCTTGGGAAATGGGCTCAAATCGGCACCGACAGGCCTTTCTGTGCCACCACTGCAAGATTGGCAGCAAGAGGGACGAGACGTCATCTATGAAAACTGTTTGAAGTGTCAGAGAGAGCACTGCCGCGCTCCTCCCCGGGGCGCACCTCCTGACACGTACCGCCCCAGGAGCCCTCCCACGGCACAAAGCGTTCCGTCCGAGCTGCAGCCGAAGCGTGGTGGCCCGCACCGCGCAGTGGCTCTTAATGCGGCGCCGCTCCATCAAGGTCGCCGTGACGGATGGGAGCGCGTGCGCGGCCTCTGTCAATATGAAGAGATGAATGGTCCCTTGGTGACCATTGAAGGTAAGAGGCCTTTTCAGCTGACAACAAAGCTCCTGCCATTCCTTTGGTGTCCGTTTCCTCTTCCTCTGCCTTTTGAAGTGGCTCTTTCGGATTCTGTCCGGTTCCTCTTCTTGGACATCAATGAAAACACTTGTACAGGCTTGAAACTATAAATGGAGAAAACATCTGTGTGACTAGTTATAGTGCATTTACTAAAATAAAATAAATGTACAATTTGTGAAGTATTTATGAATGTTCTAACACTTCCTACTCCATTATTACCTATATATTGAACACATTTTGGCTTATTCCTTATCTAGCATTTGTAAATGAACAGTTCTATGAGTTTTAAGATGGCAACTTTAAAGATTATATTTTAAAACTTTTTAAATCTGTTCGAGTCTGCACTTTCTGAACTTTCTGCAGAACGTTGGGTCTTTTCACCGGCATGCAAACTTTATTGCATGTCGTGCATTATTCATGATTCATTTGACCCTACAGCAGATGGAGGCTGATTCGTTCTACTCCTGTTTGTTCCCAACACTTGTTCTGTAGGAATTGGTGCTTTTAAACCCCGGAGAGCAGATTGTCTGCTTTGATTCGCCAAATGGATTCCAAAAGTGTGGAATCATTTTCTTCCGCTCCATCGCTCACTCTTTATTTTTGTCTCGCCCACCAGACAAACGGCTCAATAGCAAAGAGGAGAGACGCAGAACTGATCCTGCTTACGAAATTATGGAGACTCGGGCGGCAGAGAGGAACTCCGAGGTAGGCCAAGCCAAAACTCTCCAAATCCGCCTATTGCGATCAGCGGCTCACGCATTTTGACCGCGTCACTCGTCCAAACATTTTGTGAGAAATGCAAATGATGAGGAGGACACTGCTGAACGATCTCTTTGTCTTTCAGGCAGAGCACAAAAAGCACCAGATGATGGGCAGCTGTGGCCAGCAGAGGTTACTTCAAGAGACTGAAGGTGAGGACCATTTAAAAGGCTGCTTTGGTTTAATTTTCATACCAGCCTGTCCTCGACCTGCAGACTTGACTATGGGAACGTAAAATACATCATTTTTTTTTCTTTTATGGATCCTTTTGATTATTTCATTTTATTTCATCAATGCCGACATTTTAAGTAAACGGAACCCATTTGAAAGATAGCAAACTAAATCGACTCGCACACAGCTGTTTTTTTTATATATTTTTTTAAATACAATGGAGAATGAAATCTCAGTTGAGTGGCCCCTCGTTGCCCCTCTCTTCATGTCTTTGTGCGCATTTTATGCCACACCGCCAAACCCACGTCGCCTAAGAGCCTTGTTGTGTCAAAGCGACAACACGGATCTGTAACCAGAGAGTGGCGGCAGAATTTATTCGTTTTGCGCGACACCTATTTCCCCTGACTGCACGTTGATCAATTGTGATGCATGGCCTCTCTTTACCCAGAATACAACACTGCTTTTGTTTAGCATCTGTTTAGACTTAAACAGTCAGGCTGCTGACGAAAAAGCTCATATTCTTACATCTATCTTATTTATAGCTGATGTTGGACATTCTGGAAAAAAAACTGCAACTTTAATGCTTTTATGATTCATGATTTATTTTTTTCTTTCGACTTTTCTGACCACCAAGAAAAATAACTTTTACTTTGTGGTTTTCAATAAACCAGGATGTTTGCCGCAGAAAACATATTTGGTCCAAGGTTTCAAGGAATTGGAGATGAGATACAGAGCTCCGCACACAGTTCGCAGCAACATGTATCAATTTCACGAAAATAATCACTTAATGGCTTAATTAACAGGGCAGTCCGTTAGTTTGACTACCCCATAGTACAAAATGAATGTAATGTCTCTCATAATTTATCCTGAGGGCCTAAAAGCTAATTATGCAAAATGAGCCTCTGGGGGGAGAAAGAGCGATTCAGCGGGATACGCTGTGTTCCAGTGTGAGTGCTGATCCTTCGTCTGCCGCCTGTATTTGAATGACTCTAATTATCATAATATGAATGAATGATTATCTTGAAATGAAAGTCATAAAGACCAAGAAACAAACAAACTCCGCCTTAAATAAATGCCGTACTATTACATTTTGATATTGGGGATGCCTATTTGGCCTATTGTGCCATTTTCACCCAATACTTAACGTTGTCCTTATGTTTCGCAGGTACTGATGTGGGGCCATTTTTGATATTTGGGGGGTTTCTTGAGTCGTAAAAAAAAAAAAATACAGAGTAACCTTTGTAACTCTGGAGGAGTCGCCTGCATGCAACAGTGGGGAGCCTGGCTGGAAATGCAGTTTTGCTCTTGAATTTGCAGGGGCGATGTTCATTTTCCCTTCTGAGGCCCCGGCCGCTGAAAGGCCGTGCAGCGAGGCCGTGACCTACGTGAATATCCCCGTCAGTCCCGCATCCAAGAAGCAACTCAACTACATGGAGCTGGAGTTGCAGGAGCCGGGACCTGGCACCCGAGCATGCGTCGCACATCTCCCAGCCCAGAGTAAGTCTGCGTCTCTTTTCAAATACGTTTTCCGGGCAAATGAGTCCACGGATACAAAAGAGCCCGTTTTATTTTTTCTCGATTTCAAGCCAGGAGTGAGAGTGGCTGGGGAAACATTGATGGCACTGTAATTCAATTGTTTACTCGCTACGAACAATTGAGCTCGTGTCATCTCGCCCAAAAGAACAGCTGGGTCCTGGGCATCGGAGCTGTAATTGACAGACAAGTTGTCCATTAGCGCCGGCGCCCTCAAGAATATGGGAAGCGCCGGCGCTCCGTACACGGGCGAGGTTAATATCGGGTGTCGGCTCTGCAGTTTATATACTGGCCAGTGGGCTCATTAATCTGTCGGGGTTGGATGGATGGCGGGGTCAAAGGTCATTCGGATCACAGCTGTGAATGCACCGGCTCTAATGGGATCCTCCTCTGGGGACTGTTGATGTGTGGTGAGGAGCTGGTTTGGATGACCGCGCCTGTAAACCACAGCGAGCTGACAATTCAGGGTTGTGCGTTTTATTGCTGTGATTAAACCCTGATTTTCACACAAGGAAGGCACACAAATGATGGTAAGCTTAACGGCCTCTCTAATTAGCATATTATTTTTTTGGGGGGGGGGGGCGACACAAGGCCGCATAGCCCGAGAAATCCTATTGGCTGCGAGTAATGTCATTTTTTTTTCCCCATCATTCCTCATTTCTCAAGAGGATGTTTTTGTGCCCCCACAGGGAAGAGCTGCACCAGGTACGCCCAGATCGACATCGCGGCCACGGAGACGGCCCACAAAGTTGGCACGCAGCACGCCCTGGGTCGGCAGGAGGGCCTGCACACACTGGAGCTGAAAAGAAAGGGGACGCCGCATTGACCCCTTCACCACTGAACTGGAACTGTCATGACGAGAGGATAATTAGCATAGAAGCCAGGCCATGTAGAGCTTCTGGTAAGTAGTGTGTACCACGGCTTTATGTTGACGTCTGTAAATATTGACTTTCTATATAGGGGACGTGGATGGCGTCTGGTAAATATGCATTGCACGGTAAGGCCGCTCTTTTTATTGTAAATGATGATTAACGTAAGTGCTCCGATGCCTTCAGTTGTTGCTCAGTTCAGCAGTAAATGCAAAAAGAAATAATAATGGAGATATGAATGCTTTAGCATTAGGAATTTAAAAAAAAGAGAAAAATCCTCGTCAAAAAGCATCAGGTTTACGAGTTCTGGATTACGGCCTTCTTTTTGGCATTGTACATTTCATTTCAAAAGTTTCTGCTATTTATTTCTTATCAATGTTCTCCCCCTTTTTGATAGGGTTGTGTGAGTTTGACATTTCTTTCCTACATTTTTTATGGTGACCGATCGCGCGGCGAGAACTGCAAAGTTTGTTTTAGCAGGCGAGGAGGATGCTGTTCCTCTGGTGCTTGCCTCTCACAGCTCCTGCCTTATATATAGATATATATCTTTATTTCTAATATAACCCCCCCCCCCCCACCTTTCCTGTAGACGATAGGCCCACTGCCCTTGTAGAGAAGGTGGCGAATGGAATGCTGTGTTTTTATGCTCATTAAGGGAAATGCATTTTTTTTTTGTATTTAGGGCAATATTTTTATGATTTTATGATATGAACTGTTTTAACTGCCACTGAGTAAAGATGTGATATTTCTGTGCTGTCATGATGGGGTATTAAATCGAAAGAGAAACTGAAGGGCTTCTGAATTCTTCACCGCTGTGCTCTTGTCCCGTTGCTATTGACAGAGTGAAGATTCATTTCATTCATCCGGCATATTATCGCAAAAAGCATTCATTCCATCGTGCGTCCAAACGGTGTTTCCCCGACGCCCATCGATCTGTTAATTGTCCTTTCTCACGACGTGATATTGTTATTCTTGTCACTCGTTTCAATCGATTCTCATTCCGTGCGGCGCGTTGGATTAGATCACAGGAGCACATGTTCTTCAGGTGGCGTCTGGCGGAGCCACCCGGGGCAGAGAGGACACTGAAATGAGTTCTTTTCAGGGTAAATGTCTGCACTGATGTGATGAAGTGTCACATTTGACTCAAACGCCTCGTTGACTTCATATGGTCCACACACGGGACCGAGAAATCCTCCTGGACAAGCTCAAAGTATTTGTTCCTGCTTTTCAAAGCGCCTGCAGGCAACGGCGGAGTCGCGCTCGAGTCTCTCGACGCGTGCGCTGATGCTTGAACCCACCACCCCATAGCTTCTAAGTAAATGTTACGCTTCCACAAATAGCAGCTGATGGCTCCGTCTGTCGGAAGAGATTTGTTGCCAATGGTCAAAGCCTGCAGGCGTTCGTCGCATTTCCAAGTGGCAACCCAATCAACTCCAGCCGTTGACCTTTTGGTTCTAGTCATTGAGCCCCAGTCGTTGGCCTCGCGCGGCCCAACTCGATTACGACCTCTAATGTCTCGCACAAACCCACCAAGAGCCGACTGCGCTCGGTGCCCACGGGGCCTCTCAACAGGAAACGTGTTTGTGCTATTCTTCTTTTCTCCCGATGCGGCCCCTATTCTGTTTGTTACGCGGCCACTGAGCTGCCCCTTGTTTTCCCCTCCCCTTTTGTGTTATTCCGTCCACTTGGAATGGGCTCATATGCAGATTAGTCTATTATTCCCCGCTAATTACATTTGGTTTCATAAGAAGCCAGTATCCCACAGCCAGGGATACAAACCTCACCATTATCTTCTCCTAACCTCTCTGCTGAACTCCCCCACACACACACACACACGCGCGCGCACACTTAAACCCTTCATCAGGGACGTTGGTGTGCCACACAGCCACGAGTTCTCTTCTCTGCGGACCGCCGGCTCAACAATACCAAGGTATAGAGACGAAGGGGCGCCTCACCCCTGCTTATCTCCCCACGGAGACAGCGACTATTCATTCTTTGGACGCCATTGAAAATGGAACCGCTCTCGCCAGCAACTTCAGTCTCTCGGAATGATGCGTTGCTCCAGGCTGCGCTCGCCATGGCGAGATATGATTGGCTCACTTATGGCTGGAGGAGGGATGATCACGGTGCCCTCCCCCCTGACTTACAATAGCAAGGTTTGGTGGCTGCGATCCTCCCTGCTTATAATATGCTGTAGTCTGATGACCGCAGGCTTCCTGGCAATAAAATTAATGGCTTCTAGAGGGGGGGACAGAATCGATATGTCCCCACTCCGCGGCCAGGAAGCCATCGCTTGAGAGCAGACTGTAAAGGGTGTCCCGGGGACAGATGGAAATCCGATTCAATCGGGAGCAATTTGCAACAGAGAGCAACTCTTGATTGATAGACTGATTGGGAAAAATAGCAAGGCGAAATTGGTCCCCATACTTTCCACAGCAACTGTGTGTATTTAACAAACATTTGCGTTGAGTAAAATGTTCCAGCACGTTGGAAAAATGTGGAAATAATCATAATATAATAATAATAAAATTGGAAATAATTTCAAATTTCAGCTGACATTTCACAGAGTCAAAACGGCGATCTTCCTTTTCTGAGCATGGCCTTTCCATGGCTTGACATTTGCCAGGCGCTTGATTGGTTGAAGAAGAGGAAGTACTCTAGCCTGGTGTGCGCTCCCGTGTGGTCCTTGTCAAGGACTTCCCCCTTAGGGCTGCAAAGAAAAAAACGCTCCAAGGCTTAGGAGCACGTTGAGTTGCCTCGCAAGGGCCACAAATCGAGAATCGGTGGCATGTCTGCCCGCATGAAAAAGCTTCAACACGCCATCGCATCAGCACAAATCCAGTGGTGTGTGTGTGTGTGTGTGTGTGTGCGCGCAACTCTGGTTGACACGAACTCGCACCACGTGTGCAAACCAAAGAAATGTCATCTTTGAAACTTTTTTTAGGCTGACAGCTGCAATGTTTGGTTTTAAGCGGAGGAGCGGAGGAGCGTCTGCTGATTGAAAACGAAACATCTGGAAGTAAGCGCATAAAAGTTGCCAGCGGTCAGGCCCGGGATCAGGGGGGGTCACGCCGCAGATTTCCCCAGAAGGCTCTGCCTGGGATACACGAGGTGATATTGAATTTAGGCCGGAGCAGTTGTTTCAGTAGCTATGCTTCTGAATGGAAGAGGAACACTCAGACGCCCGTGTGGCGCGGGATGAGGCATGAGGCACTCCATTAAGTGAACATCTCAGCCCCCCCCCCCACCCTCCCCCCTGAGCAGAGATCCCATTGAGCCACAATGTTGAGAATTGACAAAACTGTGCTTCCAATCATTTCCCTGCACGCTCCCCCGTGACTTCCATCCTCTCCTGTCTGCTAAACTCATTTCCAGGGTATTTACCCGCATCTGAATGAGAAAATTAAAAGCAAAGGCTCGAGTCACCACAAAGCGTGTTGGAAATAATTAGCGCACACTCCAGTCAGCTTTTTGATAGGAAGTAAATATGAAAGCTAATTTCGGGGATTATTTCATTTGGCTGAAACAATGTGGGGCCGCTTTTTCTTTTTCTTTCTCGTCCTCCTGGCGAAAACTGCCAAATCCCAAATCTCTGGCTTTGACAATTCTCCCCCAGCCATTGTTGTCATTGTGTTGAATTTAAGCCTCTACTGTTTTGTGTTTTTTTTTTCTTAGTTGAGATAATAAACTACCTGTCGTTTTTGTCAATGCAATTTGACTTGAAAATGAATCGTTAGATGATCTGCAGCTGTGTTTCGCGAAAGCTTTGCCCGCTGTGAACACATTGTTTTGTTGTGCAGCACATTTGCCGCAGGCGGAGCAAACTCGACCTTATTTTCCTCCTTTGCCCATTTTATACCTGTGTGTCCTTGGGGGAGAGGTTTGTGCGCAATGAGCATGCCTAACTAGGGTGTCCTCTGTTTGGGCTCTCAAATGGTGATTTAAAAACACAACTGTAATCCCAATTTGCCTGAAAATGTATGCGAATGGCGCCCAGTAGTTCACTGGCCCCTGGCTATATATATATATATATATATATATATTTATTATTATTAATTTTTTTGTGGTTGTTGTTGCCTTACAGTGCTCACGGGGCAATATGACTCGAGCAATTACAAGGAGTTATGATGTCTGATTAACATTGTGCAGTTGGTTCAGGATAAATGATGGTTTGTGGTTGTTCACAACGCCACTTCAGCAACACAATCAACAACACTCACACTTCACATTTTATGATCGCATGAACAACATCCAGTTGGCACGTTCAGCAGTCCCATGATTAGATCCTGAATTACGTCTTGTTTCCTGTGCCCTCGCACCCGCTGCACTCATTCACAGTGCGTCTCAGACTTTGACTTCCAGGCTGTAATCATAATTACTCGGCAGCTTTGATAAAAAGGCCTTCCCACGTTGTTGGCCGTTGCCACGGAAAAATAACTCATTGTATACGATTAGATTTGAACAGCTGTAACTGTTTTCTATGTCGTCCGTGCTTTGCGGAAGAGGCGCTCTTGTCTGCCTTGGTGTTTTCCCCCCGAGGCTGGATGAGTCTCACTGGACCAAACAAAACAATAGAAGTGACTTAAGGTTGATTTTTTTTTTTTTTTTTTTTTAAGCTGGGCCTGTTCCCCTGTTGCTCCCAGAAAATAATAATAACAGTGCAGATTGAATGTAGACTTTGCGGAAGAGGCGCTCTTGTCTGCCTTGGTGTTTTCCCCCCGAGGCTGGATGAGCCTCACTGGACCAAACAAAACAATAGAAGTGACTTAAGGTTGATTTTTTTTTTTTTTTTTTTTAAGCTGGGCCTGTTCCCCTGTTGCTCCCAGAAAATAATAATAACAGTGCAGATTGAATGTAGAAATAAATCATGTTTTATCAGATGGGGTGTGTACAGGTATGACCTTGGTATGAAATAATATATATATATATATATATTAGGGCGGTCCTTATTTTGGAAGTTGTGAAATACCTTACTCTGACCCTCTCATTAGTTTCAAAATATTGAAAAAACACCCTGTATAAAATATCAGGGCAAAATAGTAATATTTACTTCCTAAACCCTATGTTGGAGTTTAGGTTTAGGGTTTTCATCCCTTTTCTGAGGCCATGGTAAGGTGAGGGGGAGGTGGAGCAGGTTGTCCACTAACCAGAAGGTTATTTGATCTCTGGCTCCGCCGCTCCCCCATCTCAGTTTGTCCTGGGGCGAGACTGTAAACCCCTAAGCAGCAGTGTTGTGTGTGCGTGTGTGTGCGTGGGTGTGGGGAGCGTTTTTTTCATCTTTTTTTCTTCTTTCGTTGGGACATAAATCTTTGGTGGCATTTGATCAGCAGTTTGAACAACGGCAGATGGTCTCGTAACAACACATTACAAATGTCTTTTGGCTGCACACGCCCACCCACAGCAGAGAAGTAGGAGGTAAACAACGAGAGTTGGCGCTGGGAATTCACTTTCACCTCGGTCCTGCCCACGGGGGCCCTGTGGAATATTAGATTATTGAGACAGCCACGACTGACTTTAAACCTTTTGTGCTGAAAGGTCACCGTTTCACAGTCCTAACCCACGCTGAGAGTGTGTGGACTTTTTGTGTTTGTAAAATCCCCGATGAAAGGGGCGATTGGCAGTTCTGTAGTTGGTCAATGAGGACAGGTAATTTTGGACAAATATGGGATCTCACTGGTTTCGAATAAATTGGGATTTTCTCTTTCAGCTGAAAAGTTCACTGCTGAGTTGAGACTTCATTAAAATCGGTCAAATTTTCATTTAAACGCTTTACAGGTGCGTGTGTTTGTGGAAGTTTAAACAGAAGTCAGAATGAAATGGCTTCGAACCTAAGCTGTTGGATCTCTGCCCCTGTAACTGCTCTACAAAAACAACATGATTATAATAATAACTATACAGTAGCCACATATTTGTTTGCATATACAGTATATATGTGTGCAGCTATCAATTGGGCTACATGATGTAAAACCACAACAGCAAGTGACATCGGACTTGGTCATCTTTTATTTTTGCACAACAGCAGACAGCTTAAGCAGAGGAAAGATGTGTACTGCACTTTGCAAAATATAAATACCAAAACAGCGAAAAAATAAAGAGGTAGTTTCTGGAAAAAATAAATACATTTGATCTCAAATACTCACTGGCAACCTCGCTTGCACATCACACGGATACTTTAGCTTATATTATGGAGCGCCAGCCCTTCTGTGTCCCACCTCAGAGCTTTAAGGTCCAATATAAGATCAATAACTAAGACTTTGGGTGAGTTCATAATAATAATAAACGCCCTACTCCTGTAAAATACTGGACTGTTTTAGCCTTCAAGGCCACAAAGTTTACACCTTGAGAAGGGAATATAACCTTGATTTCAATGCTGCAGGCTCCAGACTCACTGTGTGGCAATTGGTCAACTGAGTTTTTTTTTTTTTTTTATGCAACATGCAAAATTGTATATTTTAGGGTTCCTCAATGCGGGTCCTGATAAATGATGTATATTCCTAAAGAATAGTTTGACATTTTGGGAAAACTGCTCTTGCTCAGAGTTACATGGGCAATAAAGACAGCAGAATGGCTGTGTTATTGTTATTGCTGTGTTAATATGATAACTGAACATAACCGTTGTTTTTACTTGTGGAACGTTTCCTACTTGAGGAGTGAATACAAGCAAAATGCCGTAGCGCCTCATTATCATGACATGTTGAACAACTTAAAGCAGTTTCATTTGCTTATTGGCTTGCCACTGCTGCATGCGTCGGTTTTATCTCGTCTCTTGAAGGGTTTATTTTTCACTTTAACTGCTCAAGCTCCTCTTGCGTTGATTGCCCTGATAGCAGGCCACTAAATGACAGCTTTACACTCATTGCCTAGCAACTGGTCCAGGCCAATATCGGCATATTTTAAACCAGGAAATGTTTTTTTTGTCACATTTGATTTTTGCACTGGTTAACCAAATAAGAATGGTACTAATGTCAATTAGTAGGCTTGACAGGTCATTTGAGGCAGATTATTGCCGCTGTGTACGGTCATCATTACGAAGTCAGCTCCATATTTCCAGACCGAGTAATATTTTGACCAAACTCTTGGCAAGAAAGTCAGTTTCCCCAAAAAGGTGATTCATTCAAGCCAATTGTTGTGCACTGCATCTTCCTTCGATGTAAACTTAAATGACCACACGGCAAATCTGCCGCCCAGTAGTGTTCAAGCGCAGCGACAGAAAATGTATTCACATTGCAGAGAGCAAGAGAAACCTCGGGGCCTCCTCGCAGATCCATTCAGCCACGCGTCGCATCTTTTGCGGATGTGATGGAAAGCTTGTTTGACGTTGATATTCTATGAAACCACACATCGCACTTGGGTAGGAATAATAGAACTCGTCAGATCAGGGCCGCCTGCAAGAAGCCTGGAATGGAAACACAGTTGTTGGGCAAAGTTTCCCCTCGTCAGTGTGTGCACTTCCGTGGCTGAATTACAACAATAAGACAGGACAGCAAATAGCCAGTGGCGTCACTACACAAACGGGCTTCTTCTTCTTTTAGTCACTGTGACTTTTCCTTTTTTGAGATTGTCGCGGTGCAGCAGCTCGGCTGGAGATCTAAAAGGACTTCTTCCACGACTTGCAGAGGATTTTCTGGAATGCTCGCCTGAAGTCCCGGTTAAAGATGGTGTAGATGGCGGGGTTGAGGGAGCTGTTGCAGTAGCCAATCCAGAAGAAGAATTTAAAGAGCGGATCCGGTATCCTACAGGAGTCCCTGCACACACCGTACAGGCAGTAGCTGAAGAAGAACGGGAACCAGCACACCACAAATACCCCCATGACCACAGCCAGCACAAAAGTAAACCTCTTCTCCCTGGCCTGAGAAACCTTCTTCCTGGCCACCGAGCTCCGCCGCCGTTTCCTCCTGGAGGCAAAGAGGTCCATGGATTTGTTACTCACTCTCGAGATGCGGGTGGACTGTTTGGAGAGGGAGCTTTTCTCGCCATGGGCTCTTTTGGAGTCCTGTTGTCGGGGTTTGTGACCTTTGCCCTCTGAGGAGCTGCTCTCCTCCACGTCGGCTTCCTCGGTCTGGGGGCCGACGGTGACGGTGCGTTGGCTGGGCGTAGGCGGGCGCTGGCAGTGGCCGTTCTCGCCGCGGAGAGGGGAGGTGACTCTGCTCGCACCGTTCTCCGTTTGAGTCACGCCGTCTGGCAGGGGCCTTTTCCCAGACATGCCTCTGGTTCTGGTTTTGGCCACCTGGTATATCCTGATGTAGACCAGGACCATGATCAAGCACGGCGCGAAGAAGGAGGCCATGCTGGAGGAGAGGATGTACCAAGTGTCATCGTTCAGCTCGCACTGGGGCTGCGAGTTGCCATCGGTGATGCTGTCTATAGAAATGAGAGGTGGAGATGAGATGAAAGCAGATATGAGCCACACCACCGCGATGATGCCCTTGACGCGTTTGGGGGTCCGCTTCAGGTTGTACTCTACAGCCTGCGTAACGGACCAGTAGCGGTCCAGGCTTATTGCGCACAGATGCACAATGGACGAGGTGCAGAAGAGAACGTCCAGCGCCAAATAAATGCCACACCAAACGTTGCCAAAATACCAGTAGCCCATGAGTTCGTTCGCCAGGGAGAAGGGCATCACCAGAGTGGCGACCAGGATGTCCGCGGTGGCCAGAGACACCAGGAAGAGGTTCTGCGGGGCTTTCAGCGCCCGGCTGGTCAGCACGGCGATCACCACCAAAATATTCCCCACCACGGTGAAGAGGATGAGGAAAGTCACGAGCGCAGCGATGCCCGCTGTGGCCGCGAGGGAGTATCCACTGTCCGGGCTCCAGGAGGCATTCAGATGGATCACCGTGAACGTGTCCAGGGCGCTGGCGTTGATCGGTTCCATCCCAGCGGTGTGCGCGCGCTGCACCCAGATATATCCTGCCCCGGTCGGCCGTTGGCATGGATTCACACTCACTCACTCACTCACCCTCCCTTCTAATGAGTCCATCCAAAACGCGCGGCACCGCGGCCAATTCCGACGACGTGGATACGCGCGCGCGAAGACACCCCACGCCGGGGGGTCTGTGAGGAATAGCCGCCCCCTTTTGGTAAACGGACTCGCAGGATAGCAAAGGTGGCCGAAAGAATCCTCCTCGGAAGAATTCCCCCTGCAGCCCGGTGCGATGTGGCCGCGCGTCTCCTGTGCGCCCTGCAGCCGCAGCATGGTGCGCTCTGGTCCCCGATGATGCCCCATGTGTCGTTGGCATCAAACTCACGCCCCCCGGCTCGGACCATTCTTGCCACACTGTGGGAATGTGACCGGGTTGAGGGCAAGTCTGCGTTCACACCTACATCTTCTCAGTGTCCACATTATTAGGAAAGTGGAGGTGCCCCCCCCCCAAAAAAAAAAAGCTAAATCAACCAAATCTGAGGAGAAAAGCTTCCAAATAAAGTGCAATGAGTGCAGATAATTATTGGCTGGTTTATTTTCTGTAAGATGCAGCAGATTGTCTGTCACCAAAGCCACAACACGGAAAGGTGCCAGACCTGTGCAGGGTTTCCTCTTTGGGGTTGTGTTGGACAAAGAGTGAGGGAGGAGTGTGCACGGGGGTTGAGTTGAGGATAGTTTGAGATGTGAGGGCTTGTTGGGGTTTTGGAGTTGAGCTCATCATCCAGAGCCTCCCGCTGTGTTAATCAGGTAGAGAAGAAAGATTGTCAAATCAACAACGTCTGCTGCGCTCATGCACTTTGACTCCCCACTTGGGGGGAAAAAATGGTTATGGTTTAGCTACGGATCATACCATTTTGGGGGGGAAAAATGTTTTCCGATATTTTCAAATTCAAAGTAAATAGCTGCCAAGCAATATTTCCACAACCACATCACGGGCTTATTGATATCGCGTTGAATGTTGTCTCGTCGTCTTTTCACGAGCAATTGTGCAGTTCCCTGGGGGTTTCGGGCATAAATTGGTTCTGTACTAATTAAGTGCAGTGAATAGAGTGAGGCTGAAAGTCGCTGTGGGTGTGGCGTATCATCTCCAGCCGCATTTCAGCGTCTGTTGCAGAGGGAGGGGAGATTCAGATTCAGGGCCTCACCTCCTCCTGATTGCTCATCCAGGGAGTTGAACCCTTGACCTTCCCCGAGACGAGCCTGCCGTCCACTTCCACACCCAGTAAGCAGTAGCTTCCACACACGCACACACCGCAGCCACACTTTTCTCTCAAGGTCTATATTCGGTTGGATTATCGGTGGTTGTTTTGTTTGTTGTGCTTCTGCTGGATCCCAAAAAAGAAAGAAAGAAAGAACAGCTTTATTAGTCCCATAATGTGGGACTCAGTTTAAATCCCTTTTAATGATTTTAGTCTGAGTCTCTCCTGTAATTAGTTGGCCTTGAATTCACACTTCTTCCACTTGGAGTGACAGGAGCTGGATTTTTTATTTATTTTCTCTTCACACTTTCTTCCTCTCTTACTCAGGAGTTTTCACAGATTCTGGATGGCAGCACATGGTGCTCGGATGTAAAACCTGACTCACCACGTTGATGGCAGCATGTCCTCAGCCAATCACAGCTCTGCGGTCCCTGAACTTTAACCAAAGGAACGGATCTGAGAGGAGCGGTGAGATCATCGAGATAATGTGGCTGACAAACTTTCAGAGTCTGGAGCGTTACTCTTGTTTGTTTTCTGACTCCGTCTTTATTATTGACGTGACCGGCGGTAGCTGCAGCAGTACCTCCTGTTGTGTCCATGTACCTTTAGATGGGAATCACTCAGATGAAAGATATGTCGGTAAAGTAAGCCCAACAGGGAAAAAAAAAAAAAAAAATGCTGAATTGAAAAAAATCACATCAAATCCGTCTCACATAGGAAATCCACTGCTGCCCCGAAGTCAAATGTGCTGCAACTTAGACTAGTCGTATTTCAAGGTCTTGCGACTCAGATGGTGGTCCATCATTGTGAGGTTGGTGCTGCTGTAGAATCGGTGGTGATGGACGTCACGTCCTTTTTGTCTTTTACCTCAGGCCCCGATACATTCACTCGCAGCACACATACTTTGCATTGTGCAGGAAATCGCCTTGGCATTGGCTTCACTGTTTTTATAAGATGGGGTCAGAAGCATGAACCAGACATCCGTTTTCCAGTCAGCCGGTTCAGGGAGAGCTGAGCGAACACGCTCCTCTGCAGAGCGCTGCTGTGGAGCGAGGAGGATTTTATTTTTTTTCAATAAGCACAGTAAGCCACTTGTCAGGCGTGACAAGAAACTGTGAGCGAGAAGAGAAGGCTGAGCGAGAGCTTTTGTTAGCCCGTGAAGCGAGCCCGGGAACGCTAATGAGACATTTATATGCAGCTAATAATTCAGAGCAATTGTTTTAATTTTGCAGTTTGGCGTGAGGAAAGCGATGTTGACGATGTTAATGCGCTGGCATCACGGCTAAGGAGCGAGATGCAGCCACCATCTGTGTTTGGTTAAAATGAGACGGCTGGCTCCTTGCAGCAGAGAGTTGCCACCGAGGCGGTCTGATGAATCTCTAAAATCCAGATTTCTTTTCTGGGTGCCTGACTCTAAAGTTTGTCTTTCCTTTGACGGTGATGAGCTTGAATTTTGATTATTATGAAGTCATTTTTTATCACCGAGTTGCCTTTCTGCTCTGCACGGGATCAGCGTTGGCCTGGAGATGCTCCAGAGTCCAAGTATCAGTGTGAACACCCCATATTGAGAATAACTTTCTCCCATGTGTTGATAACAGTCACCACTCCTCCATATGTTGTCATTTGCTGCGGCGGTGCCATTGAGTGAGGATTTAATTACTGCCCATAAAGAGCATCCCTTGCAACAATCACACGGCTCGCTCGTTCTGCCGAGTCATTTGGGTTTAACGGCACCATTTGTCAGTCGTCCGCCTTTCAATGAGAGGCGGACGGCACAATCCAGCGCGGAGAATGGTTGCCACAAATGGCTCTCTGAGGAGGGTGCTCTGTCATTTTCCCCCTCCTCCAACACAGAGAAATTCACTCCCAACCATCGGCGAGTTCCTCAAAGTCCCAGAATGCTGTATCATGCGCGATACTTAAAAACGGTTTGACCATCTGACTGGCTCGCAACAAATTCAGTACTAAAAAGTTATTTTGGACACTGGGCAAAAACAAAAATATTTTCGCTTATTTGGAGGTGCCGGGTTTTTATCTCTGGCCAGGTGTGATGACGTCTGGTTAGATCTGTAAATGTTAGTGTGTGGACCATCGTGTCGTGAGTTTATTCATGCGAACAGATCTATATGGCAGATTGTATGACTTCAGTCCAAAGCTTCTCCGCATAGCTCACCTGTCAACATATTTGTGGACCGCCAGCGCCCCAATGGCGGCGCAGTAAGTCTGGATGAAATATGGCCGCCGAGCTGACAGGATCCTCCCAGTACAGCTTGTGGGATGTTTTAGCTGCTGACAATTTATGAGTTCAATTAGCTGTGGGGCCCCACGCAGTAACATCGCTTGCGCTGAGTGCGCCGCAAGTCTTCTACGCTGGATTTCCAGTGCGCGCGTGCCATGTTGTACCTTTCATCCAGAGATGGGCCGTGACATGCGCCGCCGTACAACTAAATTGCACGTGTGGTTAGCGTTTGTGCCAGTTTTGATGGGCAGCCGCCGCGCTGGCTGTCGACACGTTGCAGGCCTCCAGCTAACGCGGTTACATTCAAAGGACTATAACCTTGTGTTCTCAGGATCCCAATGGCTGGGGATGGGAGGGAATGCAGAAGATGTTATAATTATTGTTTTATTGCTATTAATTATTCATATCAGTGAGGCTTTTGTGTGTTTTGAGTGTGTGAGCTCAAATAATTTCAAAAAGTTACAGGGGCTTAGAGACACACACGCACACACTTGCTTCCCGCGGCAAAGAATTTTTTGCATCACCAGGCTCCCTCCGAGGACAAAGACTTTGACTTCTTCATCTCTGTTGTCCGGTACCTTTTCCTTTTTATGAAAAAAAATAAACATCAATAATTTAGAGCCGACTGTGAGTACCGCGCACCGGGCTTCACTAATGAAACCAGTCATAATGATCCATGAGCTTCCTGCCCAGCGCTGTGCAGCTCTGTGCTTTGATGATGCGCCTCACCTGGGTCAATGAGTTTGAATGAGTGGATGGTTTCTGGGTGGTGACTCCTCAGAGATGGTCAGTCTGGGCAAATCAGGCCCCTCAGGCCAGTCCGGCTCTGTACTTTACACCCTGACGTTCTTTCTCTTTATAATACCTTGCTTTTTGCCCGCAGTGTTTTTGTCTCCAACCTCCATTGTACCCAGATTCTTAAATCAGCTTGTGCGCTGCTGAAACAGTTGATCAATAATTGAAATAATTCCTTCCCTTGTCAACCGAACACAAATGAACACGAAAGCTCGGTGCCAGGTTTGAGAAGCTTTGTTGATAGAATGGATTACCAAGTCATTGTAGTGTTGGCGCTCTGATCCCTTTGATTCCTGCTAAGTCCCTGCATGGTCTCAGCTCCTTTGTCTTCTGTAAACAATGTCCCATTAAGGCACATTATGGCTGAACATTTTGTAGAAGCGGAATCATTGGCCTTGCTTCGCTACAGGAAAATCCGGTTCTTTTCAATTGGATCCAAATAGAGAGCTGGCATAGATTTCTGCAAGCTGCACTTGTCTGGATGAGAGTTAAGATTGGACTCTGCGGAGCTATCAGACAAACTGATGGTTTGGTAAATGCCGCCCAGCCGGTGTTACCGTGGTTTCGCTTCAAATGGATGAAGAGGTCTCGCAATGGATTTGGATTTCCCGGGAAAGGAGAGGAGCTTAGTTTTCCACATTGAATGGAGTCCCTGCCCCAGCAGAAGATGCATCTCCATCATTTATGCAAATTGGAATACTTTTCCACTGGAGCTCTGCGTCATTCAAGTCCTTCACGAAACAGCTGTGGAGTTCTTATGTGGTCGATGAGTGGATCTCAATAGAAGGAAGACGTGAGCAGCTCCCCCTTTTTTTTTTTTTTCTGGAAGAGCTCTCGTCAAGTCGGGCCCTGTTCGTAAGGCGTGTAATCTTCTTTCTGTCACGTATGACACATGACAGTGTGAGTCCATCAGTGAACACTCATCCATCTTGCGTCATCCTAGGAGATAGATTAGAAATCTTATCTATCGATCTATTCCGAAGGTTACCGTATATATATTTGTACATTGGGCATTGATGCAGTGGTTGTCGTTGTGTTTGGTCATTTCCATTGTCATGCGCCCAGATTGTTTAGGAATGCAATCCACTGAATTGGCACAATAAAAATGTACACCCCCTGCGGTTATTTAATCTATAAAAAATAGAATAAAACTGAATGTCCATCATATCCACATTTTAAAGGATAGGGCTGATGAAATTGTGTGTCAACCAGTGCAACAGTAAAACAAAAAAAAAAGTTTGTGGATTCTGTTGACGGTTTAAAAAATATATATAATGTAACAAAATGGATTCCCGATATTGAGTCTGCCCTCAGACAAACTCTTTTCTCAAAAGGCAAGATGATCTTTGTGAGGTTAGGCCTTGTCATTTAGTCACATGCTGGACGTCGTCTCCCACTATGAACGCTGGCAGCTCTGGGCTTTTTCCTATGATCCCTTTTGACCACGCTCATTGAAGGACGAGCAGGGAACCAAATGTCAGTGTTTTTTTTTTGTTTTTTTTGTCGGGATGCGTATGAGCTCATGGCTGTTTATGCTTTGTCAAGCTTGTTAAGCGGTGATACATGTGTGACTTCTTGTTTCCTTTTTTCCGTCTTTCTCCCCTTGGGTGGTCAATTCAGAGATTAAGCCTGATCAGCGTCTTCTCTATTTTCATCAGATACAAATTGTGCTTTGCGCAGAATTGTGAGTCACGATACATGAGTAGCAGAGTCAAATAAGGATTTGTGGGGACCCTGCGGGAACTGACACCGTTTTCATGTTCTCTGTCTGAATTTTCTCAAGTAATTTGCCTCCCTTTGGGGAGTTTTGTCTCATCAATTCATTGCGATACATTAAGATCAATGAGTCATTGGACTAATATAGTTATTTGTTAAATAGTGGATGTTTTTTTAGGGCGTATCAATGAATTAATTAATTTTTTTAAATCTTCAATCAGGGCTCATCAACCTTTTGGAAACTGAAAGCTACTTCGAGGGTAATAGTCTAATACTAAGGGCCACTTGTTTGCGCAGAATATTGAATTTGGACCCCCGACGAGGTCAGAGTTCATGGATACATCTAAAAATTGTCTTTAAAATTGGATATTCAATATTATCATTTTCCAATCTATGGCAAGGCAAGTGTTGGTGAGCCGTGCTCTAGACAAAGGTAATAGTCACGTCAGTTGTTTTCCATTCCCCCGGGAGCCTCTTCTTTAAATACATCTCAAGGAATCATTACGACATCAATTGCAATTTATATGAGGGCTCCCACGAGGAACGCAACAAATCCCCAAGCGTGAGCGCACATATGGAAGGCACTGGCCGTGAGAGCGAGAGCCCCCGAGGCCATCCAGAAGTCGCTGCTCCGCCGCTCCTTAATTACTTGAAACTAAGCAGACAGAGTGGGCGAGACAAATGAGTCCCATAATCGTGACCTACAAAAGTCAGGATGAGGATCTTGTCATGTGATGTTGGCAGCGGCGCCATGAAAAGTCACCCTGGGTATGTGACAACCGAGTCCGAGAGCGAGGAAGATATGTCCCCAGATCATTTTACCTTGGAAACATGGCGGCGGGGTGAGGAACGGTGGAGGTGCTGCTCTTTTGAGTCCGTGGCGTGTCCGCGAGTGCCGCGGTGAAGTGCTCAACAGATCGCAGGCCTGTTGCTCGGCAACTCGCACGTAGATAATCCGAGTTACCGCAAATATTACCGCAGCCGGAGCGAGGAAAAGCTGATCGAGCGGATGCACACGTTTCCTCTCAGCTGGAAGAAAGAGTTGTTATTATTATTATTATTATTATTAGGTGCTATTGTGTTGTCAACATGTGATTTGCGGCTAATTCCACAGAAGACGGCACCGAACCAGTGGGCCGGATTGAGAGACCAGAGGGCCCAGCCACAGCTGCAAATTTATTAAAGGGATCGACTTTTCAGTCAGCAGCGAACTTTATGGACATATCCTCGGAGCCTTTCATTCTGCTTGTGAGGTAACCTGTTTTTTTTTTCTCTATGTGTAGGGCTCAGATCACAGCCTCTTATAGTCCTGGTGAAAGCTAAAGTACATCTCCCGTTTAAGAGCTTTTCAGTGTAGGAAAGCCCATTGTCAGGGATTTTATTTTGTTCGCTGCCTCTGGAGAGCACCTATTATTTCCGCACCTGCCTCGGCTCTGCCTGTTATCTGTGCAAATCCTCACTCTGCAGCACTGAGTGCTTCCTGCAAAGGTTTCCTAAAGGAAGGGGTGGGGGGTAACAACAAATAGACGAGACTGATTCTTAAATGGAAACAAAATGTTCGGAGATCCCTGCTTTGGTCGCAGTGATTCGCAGTTTTTGACTTTGGTGCTGTCGTCAAGGTCGGCGTGTGTTTTCTTTTTCTTTTACCTCATACATAATATAACGCCCACGTTCTCAGTGTCGGGATAGGTGGGAACTAGTAAATAATTCAGAGGCGTGGATAAAAACGAGTCAAGGTCAATGTCTGTGGGGAGGGCTGATTAAATGGCTGTTTGGAAATCTGTTTCAACATCGTGTTTGTGCGCCTCCTCCACTAACTCTGCTGTCCAAGCTTTCCCTCTAGGTAAAGCAGGCTGCGCGGTGGCCAGGACGTGGTTGTGACAAAGCTTCAACCAGCAGGAAATGTACGATAGGGAGAGATGTCACATACAATTAATACAGCAGACCAGAAAAGAACACCGTCTCCACTAACAGGGCCCCCCCCCCTCAGTGATGCAATAAAGCCACAAGACATGTGAGAGGTACTTTGGGTAAAAGATGCAACCCTGGTTGATAGTTTAAAAAAAAAGAGAAATGAAGATGGGCATGAGACCAAATAAAAAGTTGCAACAGACTGAAACCACCACGTTCACAGTCCGTACCCGTGTGTTGTTAGGCCCCTGGGGAACATTTCAATCACAGCAGTCTTAAGAGCAGAGTGGAGGATTTCCGTGTGATTAGTGAGAGTCTGTGATTAAGTCCTGGCTGTCATAGCCAGGTGGAAGGGGGGGGGGGTGCACATCTGCAGCTGGCAGAGCGACGCTCTCCATTTGCAGGGGAAAACCAGCTGACAGAGCGCAGTTAGGCCCGGAGCCACGGCACCATCTGGGAAGCTGATAAGGAGTTGCTATTGTGCGCCGCGGAGATCACGAGCGGGACAGAAAGTGAGGCGGCGACAAGTTTTCAATTTAGCTACACTCGGTGCAAATGATACACAGACGGAGGGGATGGTTTGTAGAACGCAATTACACTTCTCTTAAAATCTACCTACGTGTGTGAACAAACAAATCCAGATCCTCTCTCACTAATGATTGTTATTATGCCTGTTTCCCATTTTATTTTTTACTGCTTTTTATTGATAAATGTAATTAATATTGAGCAGAATAGCATTCATGTCAAAGTCTTATTTTAGGAAAGATAATTGCCCAGCCCTGGGCTCACTGGACTCCCAAGCCTCTTGGCAGAAACAACACCCCTGGCACACTGAAGTAAAATAATCCTGTTTGTAATCAACAAACAAACAAACAGTAACCTGCATTTGCATAGTAATAGAAGTGCGTGATATTCTCATAGAATTATGATGTTTTTTTTGCTTGTTTCTCTGCGTGCAGAAGACTCTCGTGAGAGGAGATATGCTCCTTCGAAGGTCCTCCAAAGGTCTAATTAAATGTGATGGGCACTGGAGAGAAGAGGCACGCTGCGAGCACGCAAAGGGGCCCTCTGTCTACTTGTAATGAATTAAGCTGTACATATTGCACAGGCGCCTGGATATCAGCTTAGCCTTAGACACGCACCCCACCCGGCCCCCGGCAGCTGCTTATCCCACTGTGCAGAACGCCGGTCCACTCCGTGGCCGAGCCGCCCCCATCTGTCGTCAGCTGCGGATTCCAGTGACAGCTCAGGGCCTCAGACAGCAGCTTCTCACTTGATCCTGTCACAACGCCGCTGACGCACGTTCAACTCTCACAGGTTCCCTGTCCAACTCAGAGAAGACGGCACTGACCTCCAGTGCCGGAGGATTCAGAAACACCTTTCAACCCAATCTCCCTAATCTACTCTGACATATTCATTTGAAAAAATGTGTATTCAAGCAAGAATAAACGTTGACAGAGACTGTCATGTAAAACCATCAACACCAAATGTCTGAGGGCCCACAGGTCACGCCCTGACAACTGAGACACGGCCGATGAAGACATTGAGATGCTGCTGAAAGCTCCGGATTGTTTGTCTCTCATCTTTGACTATCACAGTTTCCCGTTTCAGAGCCCCACAACCTACTCAAAAATGACACACAGTCAACAAAACAATCTCACTACAAGATCCAATTAGTAGAAAAAGAAGTAGCTTTATTAGTCCTACACAAACGAACATGCAACACACCACACCCACGTGTGTGTGTGTGTGTGTGGGGAGGGGGGGGGGGGGGGATGGGGGGGGGGGGGGGGGGGGGGGGGGAGGATTTGCTCGACTTGGCCTCGAACCGGCGACCTTCTGGTTCGATGTGTTAAACTCACAGGGTGATCTGTCTAAGTGCTCAGAATGACCCCCAGACACTAATAAAAGCAGCGTCAGTTTAATGATAAAAGCCGAACAGCACTTCTGGTGGGTGGTTTCTAAATACAAACTCATCCAAAATAACGATACGAAAACCACCGTAAAAAATTTGAAACTTAAACATTATTTAAACGTAACATTCCTTCAAGGCACTATCATACAACCATCCGTGGTTTGATCAATTAAGTGTGGGAGAACAGCAGATATACATTGGAGTTTTTAGCACCACTAAACCACAAACGACACATCGCCAATGTATGTGCTGCTGAGCCGCATTTCATTTCTCAAACCACGGCTGCTTTCATGTTAATGCCATGAAGGAATGTTACGTCTAAATTGTTGTTTTATACATATTTACGTTCGTTTTTGTATCTTTTATTTTGGGTGAGCCTGTATTCTGAAACGTCTTGCCGGAAGTGTTGGTAAGCCTTTACGTGCACTGACGCTACTTTTACTAGTGCCTGAAGTTTCTATCTTTGACCGCCAGAGGGTCGTTCTGAGCAATATTGTAAAGAAGCCCCTGTGAGTTCAAGCTAACAGTGAGTTATACTGGTGATTAGAAGATGGAGTTTGGCCACTTGCCATGGAATGAATGATGTTCAAATTTATATTTTTCTATGAACATCAAGAACATATTTTCTCAAACGTTTGAACTCGACCTACTTTTCAAAGGAGGAATTTTAACGGAAATCTTAAAGGTTTCCCCCTGATACTTAAAGGGAATCGGGCAGAGGAAGTTGGTGCTGATGGGGGAAGCCAAACAGTAAGAAACGTATCTCTTCGTTTCACGCATGCAGTTACAGTATGCAGATATAAAAACGATCATTTCTACACACTCCCACACACACACCACTTTAGTCTGTATATAATGCTTATCAACGAATAATAGGAGTAGGGCCCAGATGGTAATTTTAAGATATTTAAAGATTTTTGTAATCCCACGGCCACTTCGAAATGTTATTTTATATAACTACACGAATTATTGTTATCAATAAGAAGTGTTTACAGTTAGATTGCAAGTAAATGTTACTGTTTTACAAAAGTTATTCGGCAGAAGATTATTTACAATGTTTTCTTGTGGGCCTCTGGGACCATCTAACGTTCAAACGTGCACATAGCAGTTGTTGTTGATGTTTTCTGAGATTTAAATAATCTGAGGCGGGATCTCCGCAACAGGTGGCTCCGTGGCGCAATGGATAGCGCATTGGACTTCTAGGCTCTTGTGCAGTGATTCAAAGGTTGTGGGTTCGAGTCCCACCGGAGTCGCATTTTTCCTACCTTGTTTGTGACTCTTGAAAATAATGTTTTCCGATATTGTTTTTGTACTACTGATCAATACGGACATTTCAACCAACGTCAGCACAAATAAAAGCAGTTATCTTGAGGTGTTATTAACGAGTTACAGCTATTACCAGTCTTCAATTTGTACAAACATTGTACTTTGACTTGACGAAGATACATTTTATTATAGCGAAGCTTATTTTGGGTAACACTGGGTTTGCTTGCCGTGAAGAATGATCTGAATAACGTCACAAGATAAAATACAACTTGTCCAAAAAAGGTAAAACTGTGATGGCACGTACCCAAGAAACGTTGATATCCGTTAATACACAATTAAAGTGGAATGTAAATGACACGTTTGTAGAATATACATGATTGCGTGATATACAGGACAAAGTCTAGACGTCTGAAAAAAAGAGCCGAGAGTTTATATCGATTAACCCGAGGCCGTCCCTCTGTCTGCTACGTGTTTCCACACGGAACCAAATAGTGTTGCACCGGGTGGAACCAGCGAGCAAACCTTAGGCTAGTTAGATGTAGCCAGCTAGCTTTAGGTTTCTTGTCGGAGTGCGCATTTGTGGAACGATCGACACACGCACGGTTACAAATGAACCGTGTCGTTGTCGTATTGGGTCACTGTTGCTGTGCTGCTGTTGTTTTCGACGACTCCCGCTGAGCCGCTTTCACCCTAAGCGTCCTGCTCAGTTAGCCAGTTAGCCTCCTCAGCTAGCCACGGTGGCATATGGGTGTCAAAGTTAGCCGTGACTTCCCTGGCTCGCTGGTTGCCTGATCTCACATTTCGGACACGTCAAGGTAAACACTCTGCCATCGGCGAGTTTGAGAGCAAGCCAACGAGCTGGTGTTTATTATAAACTGTGCAACCCGCTCATCATGTTGTGGTGAATATGTACACGTCAGCTGGTAAACTTCCAACAAACGTGTCAGCGAGTGTTCACTTTAACTCATGTTCTAGATCTATTATTTCCGTGACTCACACTTAGCTTTAGCTTAGGTTAGCCATGTTTTCGAGCTCCATGTTAATTGAACTGATTCAATTTTTTCCCTCAATCTGATTTGCATTGTTTTATCCATGGCAAATTCACTCATTGACACTCATTTTAAACCTGCAGATGTGGGTCAATAACACCACGCATTTTATGTCATTATATTAAGGAAGCTCCAAACCACCATGTTTTAATCACACGTGACCCCATTTTATGAGTTAATCATGTCTGGTCAGTAGAAATGGGTCTGTGGTGAATCAGTATCGATCCTACAGTTATCCTTTGACCTGTCATCCCTCTGTGAAAGATCAATATCAGCCACCTTTAATGATTAATCCGGTTTGAAATGTTGAGATGACGAGTGAAGATCCCTTCATTATTTATCAATCTGCAGTTTATTTTCTTGCAAGTGGGCCTGCATGTGCTACTATTTCTCATTGCCCAAACAACCATTATAATGTCTTGCCCTGTCCAACCAACACTGAGATGATATCACGCTTGATGTCATTGAAGACCCTTATTAGAATATAAGTTCTAACTTCAACTTTGCCTTCAAGGTTCCTCAAATCTGTATCGTGATTTTGGGGACAGCCATGACGGAGCCGAAGTCCCCCACTCCGACCCCCGCTGGTGACACTTACAAAGGATGGGTGTTCAAGTGGACAAATTACATCAAGGGTTATCAGCGGAGGTGGTTTGTCCTGAGCAATGGGCTGTTGTCATACTACAGGTACATTTTCCTCCAGGGCTCAGTTAACAAGGGAAAGACATAGCCTTGAAAAGGTCACCAGAGAAGCCACCTACGATTTTTTTTTTTATCATTTTACCCAAGTAGCTCTTGATCAAATCAGCTAAATACCATTCCATGTATTTTCTATTGAAATAATTGCATTTGTCGGACTTGGGCTGTCTCTAAAACTGACATATGGCTCTAGTTTTGTCTGTTTTTGAATATTTACGGTTTCAATAAAATCTCTGAATACCAGGACCCAGGCAGAGATGGGCCACACGTGTCGGGGCACAATCAACTTGGCCACGGCGACTATCACTGTGGATGACGCCTGCAACTTTGTCATCTCTAACGGTGGGGCACAGACGTATCACCTGAAGGCCAGCTGCGAGGTGGAACGTCAACGCTGGATCACTGCCCTCGAGTTGGCCAAAGCAAAAGCAGCACGCATGCAGGCGGAGTCAGGTGAAAAACACGGAGGCACAGCATGGAGGTGGAAAACAAGCGGTGGGAGAAAGCGTTCGGTGTTCATAATCTGCGTACTAATCGCTTTATCGTCGTCAGCAGATGACTCCGGGGATGACTTTCCACCGTCATCTGCACCCGGACAAGGTGGTGGGTCACACAACTCAGAGGTCCAGTCTGCTCTCAGGACACTAGGCAGCAAGGTGGAGGACCTCAGCACATGCAACGACCTGATCTCCAAACATGGCTCTGCCCTCCAGAGGTCAGACTTGAACCGTATCTGCTTTGTTTTTGCCTTTGTCTCTTTGCCAAAGTTTCTCACATCATCTCCGTCTAAAAATAGAGATGAAAACAACACGGTATCTAAGGTTAATAATACACTGTCAATAGTGAATGACGCAGTTAATTGTCAAGTTTAGGTGTGTCGCCTCTTTGAAAAGAAGTATGTAGATAAACTGACAATACAGAAGGAATTCTATTGATATACCCAGTGAGTCACACAGGCTCATCATCTCTGGGTATAAACATGCAAGTGTTTAATTGATTGACTGATTGGCCCTCTATGTTGTTTATATGACACATTTCAGGTCTTTGTCAGAACTGGACAGTTTGCGTCTGAGTGGAGAGGCCGGGGATAAGATTCGTCAGGTCACAGAAAGGGCCACGCTGTTCCGCATCACCTCTAATGCCATGATTAATGCAAGTTCCCCCCCCCCCGCCTAGTGTGAATGAATGCAGATATTTGCCCTGGATTACGGAATCCCCACTCAAAAATCAAACGCTCGCTGCATTTGTGTGGTGTGTTCCACTTAACCTTGTTGTAATGCCGTGCTCCACAGGCATGCAGGGATTTCCTGACCCTGGCTCAGGCCCACAGTAAGCGGTGGCAGAAGGCCCTGCAGGCCGAGCGGGAGCAGAGAGTGAGGCTGGAGGAGACCTTGGAGCAACTGGCCAAGCAGCACAACAACCTCGAACGAGCCTTCAGAGGAGCCTCACAGGCCAACGCTACAGCAGACAGTAAAAGTGAGACATACTGTATCCTTCCATTGGTTTAAGTTATTTGATGACGATACACTGACCCGTAAGCAACTGAAATCCTGCAGCACCAAACCAACCATAAAATGTTACAAAATGACGCACTGTATGATACTGTGTGTGTATATATCGTGACAATTTAGTCTCTCTATTTGCCTGTACTCTAAACCTATTATTTGCAGTAACTCCATAGTGTTTTTTGGGCCAATTTTTATAATTTCCCAGAGCACACCTCATGATCCAATTTCACTTGCCTGTGTAGACTATTTTCTATTTTCCGCCATTTCTTGTACCAAACATTTTAGGAAAGAATTAAACGTCAGGCCCAATGTTCGGAAATTGTGGTCCATGGGTTAAAAAGTTCACCGGTTGTTTACCGCCAAGGTTCCGCCGGACCAGGAAAAGGTGAGGCCAGTGACGAGGACGATGACAACGAGTTCTTTGACGCCATGGAAGAGGCTCCGGAATTCATCACCGTACCTGCAGATCCACAATTCCACAAGTCGGTGTACCGCACACACACCTAGTTGCACACAAGACATAAATATGTAAAAACATTGGTTTACTTTACGCACATCCTTGTATGACGTGCAGGCACGAGGTGTGTAAGTCATTTGTTGTGACGCTTACCGACTGATGCGATCGGTAAAACTACCTGGTATCTTCCTGATACCATCTTTTGCTGTTTTTATTTTTAAATCTCTTACAGAAGGTCGAGCAGCAATGTCAGCGGCTTCAACAATGAAATGTGTCCTGATGACCAGTCGGTATGTCTCATAGAAGCTGTGCAGTCACCTGAAAGCCCATTATAATGTTGTTTACCTCTGAGGATGCTTGAATTGCCCGTGTGTTTATTGTGAAACCGCAGCAAGGTGCGGCGCCAGCATTCTTTGTGCTGCAGGTTTGGTTGTGTTGACATGTGAACAATGGTTCAATGAACAACTGTGGCTTTCGGTTGCTTATTGCCAAATCTTTCTGCCCTTTAGCTCAATGAAGAGCCTCTCGCCATGAACCAGGAATCGCCCTCGCAGGAGTTGCTTCCCCTAAAGACGAGGCGAACGCGCATCCCGGACAAACCCAACTATTCCCTCAATCTGTGGAGTATCATGAAGAACTGCATTGGCAAAGAGCTCTCCAAAATCCCCATGCCTGTGAGTATTTCCGCATCCGCTTTCTCCATCTCCAGTCTGACTCACAGGAAGTGCGTTTGTTGCTTTAGGTTTAGCTTTCACCTCCTCCTCCTCCTCCTCCTCCTCTGCCGCCTATTGGCTGCTCTTTTCATGCCATTGTGTGGTTGCTTGAAAATATGTTCATCTGCTAGGTACACATAACATTTAAGGTTTGTGCATCATAGACTCCTGGCACCTGCGTGCGTCTGTCATGTGGGCTTAGTCCAAAAGCCATTCACATTCATCATGCCCTTTCTCATGCAACATTTTTCCCATAGTTATCTTTTGACTAAGATGTCTTGCCAAACCTACTTTGGAATGAGTCATCAGGTTAAATCTGGATTTCCTGAGAACTCTCAGTCAGTGTGTAGATTCACTGTCTGTTACTCATCTTAGTCGAGGTTTGTTTCTTTCAGATTTCTTCAAACTGTACCTCTGCAATAATTGGATCTTGCCATCTTTCCTCGCTGATCAACAAACTGGCTTTAGGGTCATTTTTTAAAAAGGTTTTCACCTCTTAAAAAAAGTGTTGACTGAGTTTCTCACATCAAGTGGTAAGCTGCATCAGAAAAATGGCCTTCATAAATTCCCGGAGAGTTTCCAAAACAAAATACATTTGTCTGACTAGTCTAGACATTTAAGCATTTAGAAAAAGGAACTATCAACAACATAATGATGACAAAAATAATTTTCAAAATAGGAATGGAAAAGGAAATAAATTCAGGCAGTAGCATAAGATTGAAGTCACCACATACTCGCATGTAAAAAGAAAATGATAAATTGGAATGGTTTGTTACATAAATCCAATTCAGTGAATATGCAGCACCCACAACAAGCTTAAAAGAGATTTAAAAAAACAAATGAAAGGAAAGTCGAGTAAAAGGGCTGCTGCAATAAATCCGATGTGAGGAGGTGAAGGTGTGTAGAATCTTTTTTTTTGTCTTTAAACATGAAAATATATCTATACGAAATAATTGTCAGGGCAAATGCCAAGACTCCCAGGAAAAAGGCCTGGTATGTTGCTCTATGCAACCAGCAGAGGGCGGTGTTTGCATGCACCAACTTCGCTTAGCCCTCAAGTACCTGTTGGTCTGATTGGCAGGCACATGCCAAGAGAGACGGGTGACTAAGTGTCATAATTATTGTAGCTAGTGTTGTCCGACACAATCATTGTACTATTATATAATTTTATTGGATGATTCCTTCCTTATAAAGGAGGAAGCATCCATTCCTGTCATGTTTGGAAGCATTTTGATCATTTACAGATTTGGTTTCCCCCCCATAACCAGGTGAGGAAATACCGACTGCAAACATTTGTCCTCGTCTGAACGCATTCTGCGTCCCGCAGGTGAACTTCAACGAGCCCATTTCAATGCTGCAGCGGCTGTCGGAGGACCTGGAGTACCACGAGCTGCTGGACAAGGCGGCCAAGTGCCAGAGCTCCCTGGAGCAGATGTGCTACGTGGCCGCCTTCTCCGTCTCCTCCTACTCGACCACCGTCCACCGCACGGGCAAGCCCTTCAACCCTCTGCTGGGAGAGACGTATGAGCTGGACCGCCGGAGAGAGAGCGGCTACCGCTCCCTCTGTGAGCAGGTGGGACAAGATGGGACACGCAATGTTGAAAAGTCCCTCAACGGGAAAGTGACACTGAGTGCAAGATATGAGGAAGGTTCTCGTGTTAACATACCAATCAGCGTTTTCGAGAGCTTTCTTATCACGTTGGCTTTAAATGAGCTTGTGCCAGTGACAGAACAATACCCCTGTTGCATAGTTGATTTGTAAGGGGGCCATATAAATAGGAGCTATTATTGTTGCTGTTCGCTTTACATGTTCTGTGCCCTTGTCGCAGGTCAGTCACCACCCACCCGCAGCAGCGCATCATGCAATTTCCGATCGTGGCTGGACCCTGAGGCAGGAAATTACGGTCGCCAGCAAGTTCCGGGGGAAATACCTCTCCATAATGCCTTTAGGTAAACAAGTGTTACTCAAAGCATCTCCAACTTGCCTCGTGGCGCCTGTGACGTAGAACAGTGCAGTTGTTCCCTGTAAAAGGAAACAAAAGCAGCAGCACTAGGCATTTGTTCGCGTATTTGTGAACACTGGCTGGCGGTATTCACCGGTCACGCCTTCTTGCCGTACAAGGTCGATTGCCGCGGGTTATCTTAGGGCAAACGTTAGTTGATTTTGTTGTTGCATGTGTTCTGAGCTGTGGCGCCTTCCCTCTGTGTGCAGGCACCATTCACGCCACCTTTGAAAAAGGCAACCACCACTACACGTGGAAGAAAGTTACCACCACAGTGCACAACATCATTGTGGGAAAGCTGTGGATCGATCAGGTGAGCATACAAGAGTGGAAGCATTTGACGTGCGGCAACCTCGGGACCCTGAAAGTGGGCAGCAGAATCCTTAGAATTGAATACATCTGTATTCCTATATATTGCAAAGTGAGATCTTTCAATCCAATGAAAACTGCGCACTGTCCTCCGGGCACTCCGATCAAACATCTATGTATTCGCCCGGCAACAGTGATTGACCTCAAATGTCCTTTCTGTTTCCCCGTCAGTCCGGTGAGATAGACGTAGTGAACCACACCACAGGAGACCGTTGCCATCTTAAGTTCGCTCCTTACAGCTACTTCTCCAGGGACGTGGCTCGGAAGGTGAGCAGGGCGCAAGGACACTTTTGACTGCCCGTCTCTGAGCAGGTTTCTGAAAATGATGCATTGAGCCCATCGATTGTCATTCGCAAGAAGCGGCCTCTTGTCCTGCACATTGTATCAAATTTTGATTGTTTTCCCTGTTGTGCACGCATTGTATCTCTACTTATGAACGCCCCAGTTGTCTGCTGTGTTTTCAAAAGAAACCTTGTTGAACTTTCCCCACCCGTTGATGCGTGACACGCATGCCATGTTTCACTCTGGTGTCTCCCACGTTCAGGTGACAGGTGTGGTAATGGACAAGGATGGCAAGGCCCACTACGTGCTGTCGGGGACCTGGGACGAGAAGATGGAGTTCTCCAGGGTGATGCAGAGCAGCCGAGGTGGGGAGAACGGAGCGGAGGGCAAACAGAAGACGGTCTACCAAACGCTCAAAGCCAGAGAGGTGTGGAGGAGGAATCCTCTTCCGTAAGTACACTTACTGCCTTTTTCAGGGGGGTGTTACTCCATTAAAAAATGAGCCAAATCTTGGCAGGGACGCATTCCAAACGTGTGGGGAGGGGGAAAAAAGTGTGCCCGATGAACAGCGTCATAACACTGCTTTGAACTCTCAACTTCAACATCAGTGCCCCACTTTCACAAAGTAGTTTTATAACCATACCTACCGTGAATAAACTATGATTCAGCCTATTTGCATAATATAATTCAGGTCAAAGGGCTTTACGCCGCCCAGCTGATCACTAGTAAATACGAGTATAAATATACAATATTTACAATGTAAACGTGGGTGATTTGCGCGGTATCGGTGCGGTTTCTAAATCCGACTGTTGTCTATCCACAGCGAGGGAGCCGAGACCACGTACTACTTCACGGCCCTGGCTCTGACCCTGAATGAGTCCGAGGAGGGCGTGGCGCCCACCGACAGCCGACGTCGGCCCGACCAGCGGCTGATGGAGGACGGCCGCTGGGACGAGGCCAACTCGGAGAAGCAGCGGCTGGAGGAGAAGCAGCGCAGCGTCCGGAGGGAGCGGGAGAGGGAGGCCGCCAGCCAGCGCACCTCCAGCCAATCGGAAGAAGGTGAGTCCGCCGCGTGCCACCGCTTCCGCATTCCTCTCAAACTTGTCTAGGGGAAAATCATGGAATTAAGGGTTACAAAAATGATCTCTGTGATCCCCTTTTCTCTTCCAAAAGCTGTCGATGAGGATTCTCTCACTGATCCCTCCTTAAAAAGCAAGTATCCCTCTATTTGTCTCTTTATGCCTTTTCATTTCTGTTCTAATCATCCCTCCAAACTGCTTTGGTGGCAGCTCTTCTTGGCTTAACACAGTTTTTTCTTTTTTTCTTTCAGGCGCACCTCACGACAACTACCAGGCAATGTGGTTTGAGCGCTGCGAGGACCAGATCACAGGTGAGCAAATCCATCTCTTTAAGGGAGGCTACTGGGAAGCTAAGGAGCGCGGCAGCTGGGAGGGATGCCCCGAGATATATTGACCTCGGTGTTCACTGCAAAGTGCCCCAGAGAGACTGATTTCCCCCCCCCCCACCCCCCCACTCACTCGGACGGCTTCTCCCCTCCAGTGGCTCTCTGTTCTAAGAGATGTCGGTCACTGCTGTCTCATCCGGAGGGAGCGGGGATTCCTCTGGCCTCTCCTCGTGTCCCCACCCTCTTTGTTGCTCTCTCGCATCTTTAGGAATGAAAAACGATCTACGATGATCTGACTGGGGTCAGGCTGTGCACACGGGGGAGGACCTGAATTGGGCATTGCTTCCAAATCTGTAGTACTTTGAGTCTCTCGGCTGGGGAGCAAACGAGGTTTTTTTTCCCCCCTGTGAGGTCATGTAGTGTACCTGTCGTCATCCCTGGGTCATAACGCTAAAAGATGGGCTGAGACCTGCTTAATATATAGATTTATATATAAAAATGATTCAAAAATAATTTCACATTAAATGTCTACTAGTGGCCTTCAACACGTTAGCGAAGATTACTTGTTTATCTCTCTGATTTAGTGTCTTAATGTAATGAAGTTTCTAGTGTGCTTGTGCGCGTGCGTGTGTGCGTGTGACTGCATATCTGCTCTTCCATCACTTTACACCTCTGCCACTGTGCAGTAAGAGAAAAATGATTGGCCAGAATACCGGTCCAACACGTCATGTGTTATGGTTTTGTTTTTCCCATCATGATGATTCGTGGTTTTGACCATTTGTTGTAATGGTGGAAATCCATGTGGGTACCAATTCCCAAACATTGTATCGCCTTAGAAACGAGCAACCTGCCGTCATTTGCATTTACATCACACCGGAGTGGAGATGATGCTCACGTTTATTGCTGGTTTCTTGTACGACAATTATAACCGTGAAGAGAAGACTACAAAGCTGTGAGCTGGTGAAAAAGTGTGTTCCAGTGTAAATCTCAAAATAGTGCAGTTTTATCCATTAACCATTTATGAAATCGTACTTTTTCACCACACTCGAATAGTATTTCGACAATTTGCAAATACAGTGACGGGTAACTAAGTTACATGGCAGTAAAAATTGTTCAAAAAAATACTTGCTTTGATTTTTTTTTTGTGACGGTATCAAAATAATGAGTGAAGAAAACAATGAAATAAACGCAGTAGTGAAAGTTAATGTCACATCATGTATCTGCTGAAGAATTCACACATATGCAAGTGCATTTCAACACCAAAAACGTGGGATAAAATGGGTTGGCATTTCATCATTTTGTTTGCAAGTGTACTTAAATATGAAGAATAAAGAAACAAAGAATTTAAAAACATTGCAAATAAATAAATGATTTTATAAATGTATAGAATTTCATATTATAGTATTGACAAGTGTAAAGTAGTTTTTCTTGTATCTTTGTTTCCTGATATTATCGGAAGGGGACTGTCGTCATTTTCTGAACTTTCCAAAAGTGACAGAGGGGAGACACGACATTGTTCAGTATTTTGTATTAACAAGGAATAATAAACAAATGCTGTGATGTCAAATAGCTTTTCATACTGTTCTTCAGTTTAAAATTCCATGCATGTAGTGCAAAATAATGTATCCGAGTGGCATTTTTCATCTGTGTTTTTTTGGAACACAAAAGACTGCGGTTCCAATTGTATTGAGCGATAGGGCTGCTCTATGTATGTAGGTTTATTTATTATTAAGGACTGGTCCATCTTATTTTCCATGAAACCTCGACCTGATCCCACACTAAGCTGTGAAATGGGATGAAATGAGCAAAACTGTACATTTTAAGAGCGAAGATGAGCTTTCGCCTGCTATTTTTTTCACTTTTCCTGGAGTATTTCAACTTGTGTGTGTCTGTGTGTAGCTCACATGCTATTTTTCCCAAAGAGGAGCGCTGTTTGTTCCAGCGTGTGCATCGCAGGCGCCTCTCTTGCTGTGTCATGCCAGCAGATTTATTTTTAGCCAATTTTTCTGAAAGGCAGACTGGAACCTACCGTCCTATACATGGGCCAGAGAGATGCAGAGGGTTGGGGAGGGGCTCGCGATTCGGCTGACCTCACAGCTGTTGGAGGGGCCAAAGGAGGCCATCGATTGCACCACATCCCACTCAGGACACACCCTGCCGATGATAGGAGTGTAGTGCCGTGCTGTGCAGTGGACGGGAGTTTGTGTACCGGGCAGCTGCGGCCTGTGCGGAGGGAGGGATGGGAATGCTGAATCAGTGAAACCGCACGAAAGCCGGGTAGAGGAGGATGGATGCAAGAGGCTGACCGGCCTGGGTCGCTCAGATAAGTTGCGCAGAGTGATGATCCGTTTCCTCTCTTTTTTTGGGTGAATGTGGAGCTGACACTTGGCCCCGTTTGACCCCAGGCTCTCCTCCTCAGCTCGGAGACAGACTTTGTATCTCACTGGCTCTTGAGAGTTCAACACAGGGGTTTCAAGCCGGAACTGCCCCCCCGCCCCAGCACCCCCCACCCACCCCACAGGTCCGCCAGCCCAAAAAAGCCTGAGGTAAGGTTTCACCGGTCTGTGTCTCTGCTCTATGTCGCAGTGTTATCTGCGTTGTGCCCGGCGAGTGACACCAGGGGAAATCGAATGTGCAGTGACCCACGCGATGCACGCTGAATAAAAATTCCCGAATTTCTCACACTTTTCCTCCGCGACAGCTGCCGTCTGCCGGTCAGATGGATGTGGACGAGGTGGTGCGTTTGCCGAGGCTGTCTCGGGTGGCTGTGTGCGGCGGCACCCATGGCAACGAGCTGACCGGGGTGTACTTGGTGAGAGAGCTGCTGAAGGCCCAGGAGAAAGAGGAGGAGGGTCCAGTGTCGGTGCTGATGGTGCTGTCCAACCCACGGGCCACGCAGCAGTGCCGCAGATACGTCGACACCGACCTGAACCGCTGCTTCACCCACGCCACCCTCAAGTAAGGCCTCTGACCACGCGGACGCACGCAGATGTGACACAAGTTGAGCTGCTGTTTTGTGTCTTTTGTCTCCCAGTGGTCCCGCGTCAGAGGCGGCACCCTACGAGATCACCAGGTCCCGAGAGCTGAACGTCACGCTGGGGCCCAAAGGCAGAGCCCAGGCGGTGGACCTGGTGTGTGACCTCCACAACACCACTGCCAACATGGGCCTGTGCCTCATCGCGTACTCTGACAGTGACTGGATCTGCCTGCACATATTCAAACACCTGCAGGCAAGTGGAAACAACCCAATTTGATGTGAGTGTGTGTGTGTTTTTTTTTTATAAGTGATCCCACTAGAAAATCTAGAAGTACGACATGTCTTTTCCAGAGGCAGATGCCCGATGTACCCATGAGGTACATCCACTTTGACTTCTCCAGGAAAGAATCGTATTCCCTCGACTCAGTGGGCAAACATGGCTTCGGTAAGATTTTTCGTTTTACTACAAATTGCTGATTGATTCTTGGGATGAGAGTCAGGCCGAATCTCCTTGACGTTTCGCCTCCTGAAATCCATTCCGCTACAGCCATGGAGGTCGGCCCTCAGCCCCACGGTGTGGTGAGGTCCAACATCTACACGGCGATGAAAGATGGCGTGCAGCACATGCTCGACTGGGTCCGTTTCTTCAACTCGGGTACATGTCAACAAACGCCGCCATGTTGTGGCTTTCATAAATCACTGCCCAGGTTTTACGTCCGGCATCTTCTTCAGTCTGTCCGGCTTTTGTCTGCAGGTACTCTTTTTGAAGGAGGATTTGTGGAGGTGTTCACCATGGTCAAACACATTGACTACCCGAGAGACAATGAGACCCACAACATCATAGCCGCCATTCATCCCCAACTCCAGGTACAGCTTGAAACATACTATTTGCCCTTTGTCAGAGTTGAATGCTTCTAATCATCATAATCTGGCTAAGGATACAATATAGGACACTCACACACTGGCATGTACTCAAAAGAAGCAAGGCCCTTTGTTCCAAGCAGAATAATTGTGCTTTGTGAAATGACACCGTGTGCATACAGCTATGGTGTGAACTGTATCCACCATATCCAGTCTAAGCACAGGAGTAGTGAACATAACGTGACAAGTTGGGGCCTCTTCCTGCAAAACAGCTTCCTACCAAAGAGCAGTTAAGCTGTCATTTACAAGTCAATCAAATCTAGGTAAATCCTTTACCCAGATACGGTTTTGATTGTTTAAAGGATTAGAGGTCTATTATCTGTGTCATTTCATAGGATGATTCATCGAGTACAAAACTAAGTACCAATTAAAGTGGCGACAATAAAGTGTCCCGCACATATTAGAAGATCTGAATGATCTATTGTACTCGGTGAAAACCAAAAACGGATTCCCAGGTGTTGATTGAGGCCCGTCACATTTAGAGTCGGTCATTCTCCTCTCTGTGTCACTCCGCAATGGTTGGGTTTTTGAGCAAGGCGAAGGACGTAGAAACTAAGTGACAATAAGGTAGACGAATCAAACGGATCCAAAATGGCTGGTGACGAGTACTTGAGAAAAGGATGTTTTCAATTGTATTGACGATAAATTGTGATAAATTCCCTTTTTTTTGGAGGTAAAGGTAACAGATGTAAACGCCTGGATCAATTTTAACTTTACAAAGTCATGTAGCTGAGTGAGTAGCCACACAGTAACTTGTGGCCCTCTTACTGGGAAGCGCAGGGTGCAGCAGTCCATTACTTCCGATAAACAAATACAACTTCTAATAAGAATAAACTGGTATGGAGTTGACAGTTTTATCATGGCAAACCATAGTTTACGACGCTGAACAGGGCCGTCACCCAAGCAAAAAGTATTGTCAAGTGCGCATCCCATCCGAGACATGTGTTGTTTTAGTGCATAGCTGCCTTCACAACAACAAGCGTGGTAGCATGCAGTGTCATGGATGATGCATTCAAAAGGATTCTGAGTTT
Organism: Colistium nudipinnis; assembly: GCA_016785305.1. Classification (NCBI taxonomy): domain Eukaryota; kingdom Metazoa; phylum Chordata; class Actinopteri; order Pleuronectiformes; family Rhombosoleidae; genus Colistium; species Colistium nudipinnis. The sequence goes on from JAFBJU010001433.1 coordinate 2,954,534, forward strand.
CAAACCACCTATGTCAATCCTGGCAATGACGCGGAAGGGTAGGGACCAAATGCGAAATCTCTCTCAGGGTCATGACCCCTGGAGTCAGGCTTCAAAATATGTTTGTTTTCCCAACAGGCCATTATCTGGCAATCTCTTAAGGTAACCAAATCAATTCAACTGCCATCGCGAGAAAACGAGGTATCAAATAATAACTACAAATATAAAGCTTAAAGAAAGCTTTTATTTTGAAGGCCTCAGCCCTAAATGGATTCCCCATATAACTTCATTTGATACCATAACCAGACAAATACTTGTCGGCATTAAAGGATCTTGATATGAAACAATCTGTCTGGCAGAAAGAGGACAGGGAGTCAAATGTAAAGAGTTTAAGATGGCAACCGGAGCCTCGGCAGAATCATCCACGGCTGCTTTCAATTGAAGTGGAGATTGCCCTCCGCCAGTTGCACAGGTGCTGTCCGTAAGCAATCAAGCCAACTGTCCACCTTCCCCCCCACACAGGACAGAGACTTTTGCCTGCTCCAACCGGAAGACGCACTGTTCCAGACTTTCTCTGGCGAAACGCTGAGGTACAAAGGGCCCGAACCTCTTTATCCCTTCTTCGTCAACGAGTGTGCGTATTACGAGAAAGGCATCGCGCTGTCCCTGGCGAGAAAGAGGCACGTGGCTGTCCCCGCCATCCGTGCGCAGGCAGCCACGGAGCGGCAGAATGACCAGTTTGCATCGGAAGAAGATTGAGTATTGTCATATATATTTTTCATTTTATAGAAAAAGAAAACCCAAAAGACTGATGTGAAGGTGAAATAAATTCCTTGAAAAGACACTTTTATTGACATTACAGCGGTTGTTTTGAGCGCGCGCGCCATAGGATGCGGTTTTACGCACGCAATGTTTGGGTGTACAGCTGGTTCAGCTCACTCGTGAAGGGAGGACGAAACATTCACCGTGGATACACAAAAGCACAGTCAAACATCGGCTCCATTGACGCCACTGTGGGCTCAGGTGAGGGGGAATTTCGTGCGTTTAAAAGGCTGCCTCTGTCAAATCCAATCCATGAGCCCACGCACTGTATCATTTCACAGGCATAAAACTTCTTCAGTGTTTTTTCCTCTGTATATTTACTAACCTTTAGCGAGAAATAATTGCATTTTCTGTTAGTGTATTTGTACATTTACCTTGTCAAAAAATAGAGATTCACTACTGAGCGCTACAGCAATATTCAGATATGTGGCAAAAAATAATCTCAGTGCAAAGGAATACTGTAGCTTAAGCCTACATAATATGGCATTTAAAGTACATTCATAATGCCTGAAGGGGAAGTTCCCCTCCAAATCCTGTTGATTTTGTTGAACTCAAATGTTTTTCCATGAAGGTGGTTGCAAAAAAGGAAATTCATTAAACTTAAGGAAGAGCTATAAATAAAGTTAAGGACAAGTAACACAATTCAATTCACAAGAAGAATGAGGAAACAAAATTATATGAACCTATGAGGTCGACAATACAAAATTGGGAAGAAGCACTATCTCTAGTGAGTACATGATTATATTTTAAACTTCTACAAAAGCCTACAAAGTCAGAACATTGAAAGTACACTTTACTTTGACAATACGCATTAACACAAGGTGACCTGCAGAGTTTCCAAAAATAAATACATGGCAAAAGTAAGCATAGTTATTATAACAAGAATAGAAACGTAAGGACAGTCATCGTCTCATTGTATTCCTTTTTGATCTTCACATTCCCAGACTCTCTCAAAACAGCTGAGAAATAAAAGGCAGATTATGCAATGTGAATATAAATATCTTGGTATGTCACGGTGCAGGGTGTGTCCAGATTACCTGCATACTATACTGCCAGGTGTTTTTAGAAGTGCAACAAAGGGGGCACGTCACCGCACCCAGCTGTCACCGTGAGTGTGAGCAGAATTTGGGACAGGAAGAGGTCGGAGAAACAGTTTTAATGTGCCAAGTCTGCACCACGTGCTTAATGTGGATATTTAAACTGAGTGTGCATATTAATATCTATGTGTCTGATGATGAACAGCCATGTTTGTTGGAGTTTAGGACATTTTGAATCAGATCCCTGTTGATCATTGTTTTCTCTTCGAGGAATCGTACAGGCAAGACGCACTGTTCTGTGTTTCCTGGTCCAGCTTGTTCCTAAGTCAGGCTCCTACATTCTTTAATGTGCTTATTTATCATGGTAATTTTAGTCTTATTACTATCTTTAAAAAAACTTGCTAAAATACCAAATATAAGCCACCATTTTACTTTTCATTCAGCTATTTTCGGATTTGAATGCTGTATACATTCAATTGAATGAAAGTGTACTTAGTTACGATCTCTCGTTTGTCTTAACCCACTGCTGTACTATATATATATATCGTTCTGGCTGACCCTTTTCAAACCAATTTCCTAACCCTTTGAGAGATGAAAATGTAATCCTTTAATGCAGCAGATAATTTATCGGTCATTTACATAGTGTACATGCACTTTAATCCGTCAGAGGTCAAAATGCACAGATTAACCCACATCATGTCCCCTACTAGGATTATAAAATGCGTCTTGGTGTCAGAGTTGGGTATAAATGTAAACAGATTCGAGATCTCACGTCTACGCCACCCGGTATGCGGTCATTCGGTAGTAATTCTGACTATGGCTGCGTGCTGCCCACACCAGCAGCGCGGCGGCCATCATGTGGAGCGGTGACGAGATGAGTGCCAGGTAGAGGGACCAGCCCAGGGAGCCGTCCACCTTATCAGGGAGCATGGACGCCCTGTGGAGCAGGTCCGTTCCCGCCAGGTAGCAGCACACGGTGGCTAAGGTGCAGAGACCTGCGGGGCAGGACGACGCAGTGACATTTCACACACTCGGATTTCTATCAAACACAAGTACACCCATCCCAGTATTTTTATTATTTGTTTGCACCGCAAACTTAATTTCACACGCTCAGATTGACTTGAGGCTCTTGTGCAATGTCATGTCCACTCAATGTTTATTTCTGCAGTTGAGAGATAAACGTGTTATCATGTTGCTGCCTGTTGACTGTCGCCGGCAGCATGAAATGTGGCTTGATTCTTTATTCATCTGTGTGCTCTGCAAAAACCTGATTTCTCCGTCTAGAGCTGGTCTCGATTAAATTACCTCACAACCCACAGGGCGAATGGCCGTAAAATGTAGTGCAGACACTCATTGATGATTCAGTGAGTGATAGCTTCTTCGTCTTTGGCTTCTTTCAATCATCATATCATTCCATTCCCCTTAGAATTGTCACTGTGCACATTTCAGAGCAGAGATATAGATTTTTACTGTATGTTAAGGCATGAATGGATTTTTTTGGAGTTCATAGAAAACACTGCTCTTCTAAACATGTATTCAATTGCAAATTGCTAATATTGCTTTTAGAGACAAACCCAAGCTCATCTGATCTGGACTTTAAACCTAACACCTTACACTGCAGTTGAAGCTCGAACTGTGCAGCTTACGCCTGCAACCATTTTCAGATGTAAGACAAGGGAGACAATTTAAGTGAGGCTTTACAATGAGTAATTGTATAACGGCTTGATTGTTGTTTTTGGCAACACATAGATTGAAAACCTGCCAGCAACAAGTGAGTGGATGAACTCGTCTTACCAGCCAGCAAGTGAAGTACTCCGATGCCAAGTGTGGGGGTGAGGCTTCGGCAGAGGCAGGCGCAGAACCCCGTCAGGCCTGCCAACACCACCAGGCCCAGGGACACCAGAGGTAGGACAAACTGGCACCTCCACAGGTCTAAACATGCACACATGCACATATGGTAGCGTACGAGAAAGCATTAATTGAGGTCCTCATTTAGCCAATCTTATTTCTTACGAGACAAGTCCATCCCCTCATAGGGTGCAATGTATTATTCAGTGTCGCATATTGGGCATAATGAACGTAAGACATCAGGTTACATCTGGTGCACACTTCTAGCGTCATGTAATGTATGTAATGTAAATATGGCCAAACCTATAGTGACTGCACTTACATGTGCGCAGCATGTCCTCTCCACTGTTGTGGTTTCCTGGTTCTTTGTACTTGGGTGTGAACTGCTGAGGTAAAGTGAAGCTTCGACAATCCAGCACCAGTTTGGCATCTGAAAGAGATCATTCGCTTTAAGAGCCAGTGCCTGAGTGCATGTAAGCCAGTATCAGAATGGCTCACAAGAATGGTTCTGGACTGAAAATGAATGTTATTGGTTTTGGTTCTATTTTTGCAGGTAAATAGCATTCGAGGTTATTCAGGTGGCCTTTGGGTCATTGGGCCAACAGTAGTTGTTGGGAGTTGTAGAGCTGAAAGTTTTGGTCAACCAGTTTAGATTATTGGGCAGATGTTCATGCATTGTACATAATCACCGCTTAAGTGATGGTTATAGAAATAATTATGCAACCTAATGATAATGACTCAAAGTTTAAAGTTACAGTCATTGTTTGTTGCAGCCTCACTACTATCATGGGCTAATACTATCTTGCGCAGGATTTCTTCTGTGTTATTTACTTGATGGCATTTTGATAAAACAAAAACACAATGGCAAGTGGCAAGGACCCTGTATAGCAGGCGCATAAGGATGCAGAGTGGACGACCCATCACAATTGCTCAGTTGTGAGAATGTGCAACACATTTGCAGCAAACCAAAACATTTGTGATACAGCAAAGGCCCAAACAGGGATTATGGGGGATGGGGGTGCTATGACCATCTCCCTGTTGATGGAGTAGCGGGGGTTCTCCGCGTGCACGACAAACTCGGACTCGCACGGTGTGACGCTACGGATCTGCGCGCAATCTGACAACGTACCTGGCTGCCTGTGCCACGGAGCGTTGGCGGGGACGAGCACACAGCGCCACCAGAGGCCCACGGTGCCGTTGAGGCGGAACAGCGTGTCGCTGTAGGTTTTTTCGTCGAACTCCCCGTCCATGAACTCGTCGTAGAGCGAGCGCAGCTCGGACACGTTGGCCTCGCCGCGCACTTCCGGGCTGCTGTACTGGTACCAGTGCTGCGTCCCGACGGCCACCGACAGGTACACGGTGGCCAGGAGGCTCAGCACGCCGGCGATCACCAGCGCCGTGGCGTAGCGGTTGTCCACCATTGTTCCCCGAGCCCGAGGCGCGTCAGAGGGGGATTAAGCCGAGCGCAGTCTGCGCGCATCAACAGAAATCTCCTGTTTCCTTTTTCCTAACCTTCTTAATCTAGCCCCCTGTAAAGTCACTCTGCCATCGCTGCAGATGCTGCCCCACGGCCGACCACAGTTATATATATATGCATTTTTTTTTTTACCTATTATGATTTCAATAAGTGATGCTCATCCGGCCGTCAGCAGCCCAGCGGATGCGCCATCTGTCCCCTTGTCCCACTTCTACACATGCATCCACAAAGCCTTCTAGTGCACAACAAAGAAACGCACAACGGCCCTGCAAATGACACACAGCGCCAGCCTGCACATTCACCGATGCGTCGGTGGACTGTGTTGGAGGACAGGGCTGATGCACCCAGGACGACGGGCTTTGGAAACGCACTAATCCGTGTGTTTTCCTCTTCCGGTCTCTCGCAGCGCGTCCCTGATTTGATTTGCGCATTGACACGCAGGCACGCACACGTTATTACGATTAACTAGTCAGACTAGGCAATTTGGATAATGCCATAATTGCTTGGTCCTATAATTATCAGTGACAAGACAGTGATGACCTATTTTCATACCATCAAAAGCTCAAAATCTAAATATACACAGTTCACTATCATATCATTAAGGAAATAAAGGCATATTCACATTTTGGAAGGAAACTTTCCTGTCAGTAGGCGCTTGTTGAATCGACTAACTGCTCAATGTTTGTTAGACGCTTCTGGAAATAATAAGATATTGAAAACTGTATCTGTATTATGCGACCTGTTACAGGTAAAGAAAGAAACAGCTGTGCTTGATCTACTGTGCACTTCCCTGCTGCTTATATCGAAGGACTCCCACAAATGATCCAACTTTCTGTTTCCCCTGCTGAACATCACACGAGAGACACTGTTAGATTTTCAATTTGAGGGTTTTGTATTCTGATCATTGCAGAGTTTTTGACAGACACTGTAAAAAAACTACAGAAAATCTCACAGAATACAGCTATGCATGATACATTAATGTATAAATAAGAAAAATAAATGTCATTTTTTGTAATACAGCATGTATGGCGCTCACCATGACCAAACAAACAAACCAAAGAGTGTGAAGCCCACTATGACCTGCATGTGTTCCTTCATAAAACCTAAGGCACTTATTTCCTTTACATTCAAGCTGTTCTGCCATAGGATATATTACTAGTACCACTAACATAGATAGTGATTCAGTAGAGGGAATGTGGTGGTTGAGCAACACGCAATATGATCCCCAATTTTTTAAAACCAAGTTATAAAGTCCCTTTTCATTCCAGATATAGCTTTCTAATGTTTTATTGGCAAATCAAAAGGAACTCAGCACATGTGCTATTGCTGGCTTGATAGTAGCCATGAAATCAGTGCCAGACAGGATAAAGTGAAGAGACTGATCTTGTGGCGGACTCCACTTGAAGCTGTATGAAAAGAAAAGATGACTTTAATTATAGTCTTGAGACTTCAAAGTAATTTTGAATTATGTAGCACTCAATATTCCTTACCGATGCCGTCCACGGTGATGGAGCTGCCTTCGATATCGAAGCCAGTGACAGATGATGCGGCATTGATCAATACATTCCTGATTTGAATGATATTGGGCACAGATGTGCTTTCAAATACAACGTTTAAATAATTGACGATTGATCCATTGCTGCAAGAGTTAAAAAAATGTTGCATGAAATGTCAGACTCTGGCCATTTGACCTAAAATGTGAAATATTTATGACAAACATAACTATTTACCTGAATGCCACCACATCCAGTGAACGGAAAGAGGTGAATTCATTTAGGTACAGAGGTTCAAGCTGCCAAAACAGAAAATACATTGTTAGAACACTTTTTTTTCGCGTAACATGGTTTTATTTAAATGGTGGCTCGCTCTCTGATAAAATATACAATGAGGTGCACCTGCAGGTTTTATTTAATTGTGACACTTACCTGTCCCTTAATGTTAGAGGCACGTGTTTTAAAAGCATTTGATGATGAAACCAACAAGTCAGTGGTAAATGTATCCAGAACAGATCTGAAAACCACCCGCTTGGTTGTGAGAGCTGTAGGTGCAGCAGTTGCAGGTGCAGCAGTTGCAGGTGCAGCCGTTGCAGATGCTGTAGTTGCAGGTGCTGTAGTTGCAGGTGCAGCAGCTGCAGTTGTAGTTGCAGCAGTTGTGATTGGAGCAACAGTTGTCGTTGCCACTATACTCTCTGTAACCCATAAAAAAAACTATTAAAGCATACCATTTCAGATAATGATTTTACATTACATCATGATTTGTTGCTTGTTTCATTTTTCTTGGAATGATGTAAGCCATGGTTTGTTGTCGATTGTTAAATCAGAGTATTTTAATCTTATTTTGTCCTACAGGCCTCAAGTGTGTTTGCACCTTGGAAGTGCACACGCCGACCATTTGTGTGCAAGTGGAGGCTTTACTGCTAACTAAAGATAGCAACATGCCACTTTAATGTGCCTTTCCACATCTCCTTTTTTTAAGACCAGGGGACAGATGGGTACAAGTGCATTTTGTATTTAAACCATGCAGGTGGGAGGTAGGAAAATGACAGCTGTGTCATTATGAAACTAGTCAAAAGGCACATATGTCGTGGTGGCTGCTGCTTAGTGCCAGGTTTAAGATAGAGCCCATTTTTTGAGTTTACTTACCAGATACCATGATTGTTGATGCTTTGATTGTCACATTGAACGTGTTGTTAGGATCATTTACAGCATCTACAAAGGTTTGAGTAATCTCATCCCTGTTTGGGAGTTCTGAAGTGGGAATAGTCTTGTTAAAAAAAATCTCCAACTCTGCTTTAGTTTCGTTGGCCTTTGTTCGCTCTGGAAAAATAGAACTGTATCAGAAAAACAAAATAGATGTCAGTCAAATAACAATATCACATGACTATTACATAAGCTTAAAGTTGGATTTACACACGAAACAATCATAGGCAGTAACTTAATAGTTTAATATAATTGAAAACTGTTTGGAAAATGTTCTTACATGAACTTTTTCACATGGCATCGACCAAAGCTCTTTCCGAATTTTCCCCTGTATGTCACAGTACACTGAAAAAACACAAGACATTGGTAAGCACAGTTTTAATAGATTTTACATTTTATAAAAAAATATGTATGGAAAGAATATGAAATTTTACTCACTGCCCCTACAACACGTTTTTCAAGATCTTTGAACTTTTTGCTGTCTCTGTTTCTGAGATCATCTGTGTACGGTTCTGATAGGTCTGCGGTGATTTCATAGGTAGGTTTAGGAGCCAAGGTGGTTGTTGCCACAGTGGTTTTTGTCCCAGTTGTTGTGGTTGTTGGTGTTGTTGTTGTTGTGGTTGTTGGTGTTGTTGTGGTTGTTGGTGCAGGAGTTCCTGTAGTCCCAGTTGCTCCTGCAGTGATTGTTGATGCCCCAGTTGATTCTGCAGTTGTTGTTATTGCAGGAGTTCCTGTTGTCCCAGTTGCTGCTTCAGCAGTGGTTGTTCGTGACCCAGTCGTCATAGACTGAGGAATTGTTGAAGATTCTGCAGTTGCTGTTATTGCAGGAGTTCCTGTTGTCTCAGTCGCTGCTGCAACAGTGGTTGTTGATGCACCGGTTGTCACTGATGGGAGATGTGTAGAAGATTCTGCAGTTGTTGTTATTGCAGGAGTTCCTGTTGTCCCAGTTGCTGCTGCAGCAGTGGTTGTTAGTGACCCAGTCGTCGTAGACTGAGGAATTGTTGACAATTCTGCAGTTGTTGTTATCGCAGGAGCTCCTGTTGTCCCAGTTGCTGCTCCGGTAGTGGTTGTTGATGCACCAGTTGTCACTGATGGGAGAGGTGTTGAAGATTCTGCAGTTGCTGTTATTGCAGGAGTTCCTGTTGTTCCAGTAGCTGCTGCGACAGTGGTTGTTGATGCACCGGTTGTCACTGATGGGAGATGTGTAGAAGATTCTGCAGTTGTTGTTATTGCAGGAGTTCCTGTTGTCCCAGTTGCTGCTGCAGCAGTGGTTGTTAGTGACCCAGTCGTCATAGACTGAGGAATTGTTGACAATTCTGCAGTTGTTGTTATCGCAGGAGCTCCTGTTGTCCCAGTTGCTCCTCCGGTAGTGGTTGTTGATGCACCAGTTGTCACTGATGGGAGAGGTGTTGAAGATTCTGCAGTTGCTGTTATTGCAGGAGTTCCTGTTGTCTCAGTCGCTGCTGCAACAGTGGTTGTTGATGCACCGGTTGTCACTGATGGGAGATGTGTAGAAGATTCTGCAGTTGTTGTTATTGCAGGAGTTCCTGTTGTCCCAGTTGCTGCTGCAGCAGTGGTTGTAAGTGACCCAGTCGTCATAGACTGAGGAATTGTTGACAATTCTGCAGTTGTTGTTATCGCAGGAGCTCCTGTTGTCCCAGTTGCTGCTCCGGTAGTGGTTGTTGATGCACCAGTTGTCACTGATGGGAGAGGTGTTGAAGATTCTGCAGTTGCTGTTACTGCAGGAGTTCCTGTTGTCCCAGTAGCTGCTGCGACAGTGGTTGTTGATGCACCAGTTGTCACTGATGGGGGATGTGTTGAAGATTCTGCAGCTGTTGTTATTGCAGGAGTTCCTGTTGTCCCAGTTGCTGCTGCAGCAGTGGTTGTAAGTGACCCAGTCGTCATAGACTGGGGAATTGTTGAAAATTCTGCAGTTGTTGTTATCGCAGGAGTTGTTGGTGTAGTAGTTGTTGCGGTTGGCGTAGTTGTTGGTGTTGTGGTGGGTGTTGTAGTTGTTGTGGTTGGGGGTGTTGTGGTGGGTGTTGTAGTTGTTGTGGTTGGCGTAGTTGTTGGTGTTGTAGTCGTTGTGGTTGGTGTAGTTGTTGTGGTTGTTGGTGTTGTAGTTGTTGTGGTGGGTGTTGTAGTCGTTGTGGTTGGTGTAGCCGTTGTGGTTGTTGGTGTTGTAGTTGTTGTGGGGGGTGTTGTAGTCGTTGTGGTTGGTGTAGTTGTTGTGGTCGTTGGTGTTGTAGTTGTTGTGGTTGGCGTAGTTGTTGTGGTGGTTGGTGTAGTCGTTGTGGTTGTTGGTGTTGTAGTTGTTGTGGTGGGTGTAGTAGTCGTTGTGGTTGTTGGTGTTGTAGTCGTTGTGGTTGTTGGTGTTGTAGTCGTTGTGGTTGGTGTAGTCGTTGTGGTTGTTGGTGTTGTAGTCGTTGTGGTTGGTGTAGTCGTTGTGGTTGTTGGTGTTGTGGTGGGTGTTGTAGTCGTTGTGGTTGGTGTAGTTGTTGTGGTGGTTGGTGTTGTAGTTGTTGTGGGCGGTGTAGTTGTTGTGGTGGTTGGTGTTGTAGTTGTTGTGGTTGGTGTAGTCGTTGTGGTGGTTGGTGTTGTAGTTGTTGTGGTTGGTGTTGTAGTTGTTGTGGTGGTTGGTGTGGTTGTTGGTGTTGTAGTCGTTGTGGTTGGTGTGGTTGTTGGTGTTGTAGTCGTTGTGGTTGGTGTAGTTGTTGTGGTTGTTGGTGTTGTAGTCGTTGTGGTTGGTGTAGTCGTTGTGGTAGTTGGTGTTGTAGTTGTTGTGGTCGGTGTAGTCGTTGTGGTGGTCGGTGTT